>JASGAU010374497.1:0-11871 GCA_030220045.1 Australoheros facetus | reverse complement strand
TATATATATATATATATATATAATTTTAGGTGTTAATGTTTGTTCTGAATTTTGGTTGCATGTTAATCCAGTGCTTTGATGATTGTATGCTTCGTAATTTTAGTCAGTGCTAATCTGATTGGCTCGTATGTGCTGATCTCCTTCTGTTCGCTGGCAGACAGGTGCTGATTGGACATTGGTAAGTTGCAGTTCTTCTGATGGCTGAGCTTTACTTTTCCTCAACACTGACAAATAGCATGCATGCGCATCCACGAAAAAATGAAAACAAGTGTGCTAATGAATTTATTTAAAGTGGAGTAATATTATTGTTAACCTTGTACACACAAGACAAGTGTTTTAAAGAGATTAAAAATATTATCTGTAACTTTGATTGTAAATGTATATAGAAAGCATGTTTTTGATCATTTTCTTTTAGCCTAATTATTTTTCTCATTGTAACTTATGAGAATATGTTTTATAGTATAAATTAATCCTGTGCCAAAACAAAAATGCAAATTAACATTTTTTTAGGTCACGTGATGATGTACAAACACATTTGGTAAATGTAATTGGTGCTGCCTGATAGCAAAGGCCAGGGCGGCACTCTTCACCCCTCCTGACGGGGATTACGACCGTTTGATTTCTCCGATCTTTTCATAGTTTGTTTAATGAGAATGTAGCAAAACGAAACCTGCTTTAAGTTTAGTGGTTTTCCTCTGATAATGTCGTGTACGGTATAACCTTGTTTATGGGGTGTTTTTCAAAGATGATGTACTTCTTTACATGCATAAAATTATCCATCCATCCATTTTCTTCCACTTATCCTTTTCAGGGTCGCGGTTGTAAAAATATTCTGCCCAGAAACACTTTGTTACCAGTACAGATGTTACAAATTTAGTGTTGTTCATTAGAAGTGTGAATTATTATTTTTTTTTTCTCCCTGTAGGAAACACACTTGAGTGGTTTGCTGGCTGTCACAGCACTCTTTGTTCACAGAATAGATTAGGTTGTATTGTCCTATTCCAGCTAGCGTAATAGAACTGTTTCATCTTCAGCCATATGTAAATTCTGACTATAGCTGCTTTGGGTGTATTTTCAGGTCTAATCCTCTTATGAATCAAACTTTGAACTTTTAAACCAAAGGCTCTGACTTGTTAAATTTTGTTGTTTCTCTGCAGGGAGTCCTGGGTAATTGATTAAAACTAGCATTTATAAAAAGCAGGGAGACACAGCAGGGTGTCTGTCTTAGGGATTATATTTCTGTAATGAAAACTGATATTTAAGGTAAATATGGGTGTAACGGTGTACAAAATTCATGGTTTGCTGTGCACACTAGTACTAGACTCAAAGTTAGTTTTTTTTCAGTATAGCATAAAAAGCAGAAGAAATGCCTAAATTAGCATTTTAAGGGTTTTTTTTTTTTTTAAAGGGAACCTTTCAAAGTGTCTATTTTATCATAATTATTTCTGTAACATTTAAGGTGCTCAAATGTTGTCAGTAAACACGACTCTGACCTGTAAGACAAGTGCAGTACAGTCAGTATATTGCAGTATATGTACTGTACCTTCTTTCTGTTTACAATGAGGGCATCTTATCTGATGAAGCATCTTGGTGTATTGTCAGTGGACAAACTAACCATGTGGCCCACTGAGCATGGAGGCAAGCTGATTAATCACAATGTAATTAAATCTTGTAGTGTGACCTAATATATGGTATACGTTTATAACTCACACTACAGAAAGCAAATAGACAACAACTGCCGTAACTTTGTGGGAGCATGATTACAGACATAAATAGACTGACAGTAGCTGTTTGTATCATCTGGAACCAAAACCTTCTTGCATCATAAATTTCAATGTGACCAGTCTTTTTCTGCGCTGCGGGGGTTTCTCTTACATGTGTCCATTTATAAATAAGTACAGTTATTATGATGGTATGGATGTAAAATCCAGATTCACCCACTAACGTGCAAAAAAGCAAACAAAAATCCAAATCCAAAATCAAACAGAAGTGGATTTAGTCTGACTCACGTTCAGTAGTTTGAACTCTCTTAGAAGGCAGGTGTCCATCAAAGATGTAAATTAGATCAACTCTGCTCTCAGATACGCACACACTGATGCACGCACGCACGCACGCACACACACACACACACACACACAGGATATTGACTCTCCTGCCCTTGTAGAAACCTTCAGATGGGGGATAAAAGCATATTGATACTCAGTAGGCATTCAGAATTGATCAGTTTAAAATATTGATAGCTTGGCTGATTGTTTCTTATTTTGTCAATACGTTTATTAATTTATTGTTATTTATTTTAAAAAAAATGTTCGAGTAGGGGCCCTATCTGTTGGATAATGTAATGTTGTATTTTTATTGAAGATTACAGATATTAATGTAATGACAGACACAGGTTTTTATACAGGTAACACTTTGCTGTGGTGTTCATATAGACATGCCTGGTAATAGAGTTGAGAGTAAGGCCAGAGCAACATATTTTGCTGGGGAGCCTTGGGGTGTTTTTGGGGAGTTTGGAGGTTATTTCAACATTCTGATTCAATTTCAAGATTTTGTCTGGGAAAACAGCTGCCCAGCTGTGGTGTTCTTGAGCAAGACGCCTCATACCAGTTGTGGGATAATCTTCAGTAGCTGACCCTTTGCACTGACCGGCCTGTGGTGCAGCAAAGCATCGAGAAAAGCCCTGCAGTGTCCAATCAGGTAGCACATTATTATTCATTATGAAGGATGCATTCATTATTGACGGACTGGTTTTTACCGGTGAAGAAAAATGTGAACAGAATGCTCTTGTTGTGAGCGTGGACTCTATAATGCAGTTTAGTGTTCAGTTCATTCACATGGGTTCACCCAAACTGTGGAAACAGCTGGAATCACAGTAATTAAGTAACAGTAACTACATACATCGCTGGAAAGAGTAATGTGGTAATCAATCTTTGTGGTATAGATAAATAATTCAGTAAAATAAATAAGTAACTACATTTATTGAAAAAATAATTAAACAGTAAAAAAATATGGACAAATATCCTGTTGTAAACTTTCACGCTGCAGGCGCAGAAGAGAACCACACCAGTGAAACTCTTTAACAAAACATTGTGTAAAATTTTAAATAAAAACAAACATCAAAACTAGAAACAAACTTGAATAAAAATAAAGGCACAGATGCAATGATTGATACTGCAGTTGGTGACTGTTTTCCACAGCTGGTTTCAGTGTTGTGTCGGTGTAACTCGCTGCAGTGACCCTTCCATCAGTACATGACAGCTCAAGTTGCAGAGGTGGACCAAGTGGAGCTACTCGAGTTCAGATTATTTTAGAGAGGGTTGCATGTGGATCTCAGCTGTTGCTTTTTCCTGTGCTTGCTCTCCCACTGCAGCAAGTTGAATGTTGTCCTCTTTCTCTTTTACATTATAATCATTCATTGGCTCCAACTGTCTCTTATTTTACTGTCTCTGGTTACTTTAGGTGTGACTGCAAAAACACTGGATGCCTTTAAATTGATTGGCTCGATCAGTTAGATCACATATAGATCACTCCGGTGGAGCTTTTCCATGTGTGTTTTTGGAAGTTTTATTTGCTACTCTGTTCTGCTGGTACCGCCAGTCCAGTTGCTGCTTGCTGCTAATGACTTAGATATAGAACTGTCTGTAACCTGTGTTTTAGGAATAATAATAGTTAATAAGACTTGAATGCATCAGTTTTGGTTAAAAAAAAATCATGACACTAAAGGTAACCTGAGCTGTAAAGTGTGAGAGTAGTGGCAAGGAGGTGCTGAGTGAAATCCACGCTCTGCGCAAAGCTCTCCAATCAAATATACACCGATCAAGCATAACATTATGACCACTGACAGGTGAAGTGAATAACACTGATTATCTCTTCATCATGTTACCTGTTACCGGGTGGAATATATCAGGGAGCAAGTGGACATTTTGTCCTCAAAGCTGATGTGTTAGAAGCAGGAAAAATGGGCGAGCATAAGGATTTGAGTGAGTTTGACGAGGAGCAAATCGTAGGCCGGAGAACATCTCCAAAATGGGAATGGGCAGCCAAGGCTCACTGATGCAGGTGGAGAGCGAAGGCTGGCCCGTGTGGTCAGATCCAACAGACGAGCTACTGTAGCTCAAATTGCTGAAAGTTAATACTGGTTCTGATAGAAAGGTGTCAGAATACACAGTGCATCACAGTTTGTTGCATAAGGGTCAGGGTGCCCATGGTGACCCCGTCACCCACCGAAAGCAGCAATAATGGGCAGAACTGGACCACGGAGCAATGAAAGAAGGTGACCTGGTCTGATAAATCACGTTTTCTTTTACATCATGGATGGATGGCTGGCTGGGTGCATACGCGTCGCTCACCTGGGAACACCTGGCATCAGGATGCACTGTGTGAAGGCCGGGGGGAGGCAGTGTGAAGCTTTAGATAATGTTCTGCTGGGAAACCTTGGGTCCTGCCATCCATGCGGATGTTACTTTGGTACGTACCACCTACCTAAGCATTGTTGTACGCACTTTCATGGAAACAGTATTCCCTGATGGCTGTGGCCTCTCAGCAGGATAATGCTCCCTGCCACAAAGCAAAAAAGGGTTCAGGAATGGTTTGAGGAACACAAGGACAAGTTTGAGGTGTTGACTTGGCCTCCAAATTCCTCAGATCTTGATCCAATTGATCATCTGTGGGATGTGCTGGACAAGCAAGTCTCATCCATGGAGGCCCCACCTCACAGCTTACAGAACTGAAAGGATCTGTTGCTAACATCTTGGTGCAGATACCACAGCACACCTTCAGGGGTCGAGTGGAGTCCATGCCTCTGCTGTTTTTGACAACAAAAGGGGGACCAACACAACATTAGACAGGTTATTATAATGTTCAGCTTTATCTGTGTATTTTTTTTCAGTAGTTATGCCGCAGTCGGTGCTGTTATTTCAGCAGGCTGTCCCAAATGAATTGATGTTTGGTGAACAGTGTCCTGGTTGTCAGATGGACTTGGTAATATACCTGGACATCCTGGCCAGGTGAAGCTTGCGCGTGAGAAATGCTGCATATTTCAGCAGTCCCTTTAGGGTGTTTCTTTAATTTGGCACAAACATGTGTTTGGACTCAGCGATAATTGGTGGTTAAAGGGCACCATAGCTTCACAAAACACATTTTTGCCATATTTCACAGACCAACACACACTATTACTGTGGACTTTTGTATTCAGAAGGCGTGGCGTATTAATGTTCTGCAAAAAAAAACACTTTTCTGGGCGTTATTGAGTATCACTCAGGAGCAGAAGGTGAGGTGCTATTAGCTGCAACTATAATATAATTCTAGTTTCTTTTATAACTGATTAAAAACCTCTGCAGATAATACATTATTTTTTTACAGCATTTGTTAGAACATTGCGGCTGATTGCACATTTTTCTGCTAATGCTGGAATTTAACTACTGTTTCAGGGTCATTGTGCCTTTTTTTTTCCCCGATGAGGAACGTATCAGGAAGAAAACTTGTTTTTAATGTTTTTTGTCAATGCTAAATATTTTGATCTTGTTTTGGGCCATATGTAAATCAAATTATGCAAAAGAATCTATCGTGTTTTGGTTCTCATGTACAAATCTAATATCCAGTACCTTTCTCTCATTGATAAGTTTGCTTTAAGTTTTAAAATTCTAAGTTGTTTCTTGTTTTGCTCGTCGTGTTATTATTGCTGAGCACCTACTTTAATCTCTAGTGCTGCACAGAATCTATGTAGTTATTTAGGGTTTAGTTATGGCTCTGCAGGGGGCGCTGGATCTGGTTGCAGCGTCGCAAAGTGAGTAACATTTTGTTAAAGCTGTTAAATTGAACTGGCTGTAATAATACAGAGGAAGTATTGAAAATGGGCTTTGTGCTGAATTTTAGTGATTATACCACCATATTCATGTAGGCTGCAGAACATCAGTGGATGCAACACCTTAGAAATGCAAGAATCAAAGACGGCAGACTTCAGTACAAGCTGTATTTAACCTTGTGGAATTGCAGTCTTGCTGTATTTGATATAAAGTAACCAACGGATATTGAAACATCTCATCTGCATTTTTGATTTCAACCAATAGGTGCTATTTGCTCACATGCTACGCTGACCTTGAGGTCCACCCACTAGTCATGAATATTTATGGTTGCAAATATTTATGCAGACACAAGAGACTTATTAGCATACTCGAGCTTTGCTTCCTACCTAATTTCTCTGGGATGACAGCCTGATGTCATAATCAGAGGTGGACAATGAAACTGCCTTAACCTCGTTTATTCTCCATTAATGTCAGAGATGTAGCCCTGATGAAAATGACCCTTCTGACATGTGCAGCACTGCTTGAAGATGATGCAATAATTTACGTTTACATCTGTTGGGCTGGAGTGGATGAACATTGTGCAGATGGAGGAACTGGGAGCAGTTTTGTTGAATGGACTTAGTTTTAGAAGGAGGATGTACAAAATTGTGCTGTCACACTGTCCTCAGAACACAGTTTGACTGCTCAGCCTACCATTATTTTTTTGTAGGCTGAGGAGGAACACTGCATACTTTGATAGATCCTTAAAATTAGAGATCTTTATGAATGGATTACTATAAACTACTCACAACTATACTCACCACTAAACAATCAACATCACAACCCTGTAATAATCTTTAATAACAAAGCATTTTAGTGCTGTTGGTATTTCTGCACAAAGCAAGATTCATGCTATGTATCATGTAAAAAAGAAAGAAATATATAATTGTATAATTTTTATTTCTCATAACAATATTCTGATTTATTCATGAAATGGGCATTTTTCTAATTTAACATGAAATAAATAAACACTAAGTTGGATGAGAAAAAAATGTGAAAGTGGCCACTGTCTATGAGACATTAAAGTGTAGTAAATGTTTTATATATAGTTTGTCTTTGACATTTTTCCACCTCTTTGTCATATTGTGGTATCTGATGATGTGAAGAGGTACACTCACTTGTATTATAATGTGACATATTTAAGTCATGTTGTGTTTGAGACTGATGTGAAAAAATCTAGTTGATGTCCTTAATTCACATTTTTAATGAAATTTTCCCCCCAAACTTTAGCCTTCAGCATGTTTATGACTGTCTCCATCGGTTCACTAACCTAAGCGCGGGGCTCTTTCAGCTGACGTTTAGCTGGTATACAGTATTGATGGGTTTTGTGTGTCTTTTTGTTGCTAATGGATAAAAACCTTCAGCATACAGAACAGTAGCAGTGAGATCTATTCTTAACGCCTCTGAGCGCTTTAATATATGTCTGCTCTGGGCCGCTCCTCCACTAGATTCATGCTAAACACTTACAAAACAGTCAAACAGTAGAAGCAGTCATGTAAGAACATACTTCTTCTTTCTGACAGCAGCAGTGCTGTGAAAAGAGAAGATGTTGAATCACCAGCTGGAGTCGGCACAAACTTAACCTGCCAGCCTCCCGCTTTATAAAGTTGTGTTTTGTTTGGTGCAGTACAGCAGGTAATTTAATAGTATTTGTACTGAGGGTGTCCTGGAGCTTCAGCTGTTTGGGATGTGTATCAAAAGGCTGTAATATCCTGGGGGCTGATGGGGGAATATTCTGCATATTAAGTTTTTAGTCACAGCGTGATTCACACATCAAGCAGCACGTGCCCAAAATGAGTTTTCTTCATTTTTCACTCTGTTCATTTTAACTAAAAAATAACATCTTTAATTGCTTAGCAAATTGTAACTAATTTTTATCCGTTCTTTAGCCTCATGTGTTCATTGCTGTAAATCCAAAGAAAAACACTCTGTTTGAGGGAGGAACCCCTGAAGGAGGCACAGTCAAATATCACAGGACATGTAAGATAATACATGAACACAAAGGGTGACTAAACTAATTTAAAGACTGCGTATTTTTATTTACTTAAATTCATAACATTGTTTCAGTGAGTCTTTTTTTTCCCCCAAAGGTCTATTTCTATTTATTTAATTATTTAGTTCACTATAATGCTCCTGGTGAAGCAAGGTCAAAGGTCAGATGTTGCGCAGTGATCCCTAATTTCAGAGTCAATAAGTAACATAAGCATGTTGAAGCCCAAAAGCGTAGTGACTAGAACATGAGTGTGGCCCAGGTTAAAGGAAGAGAAGAGCGTGACGCCGACCAGAGTTTAACAGGCAAACGGCCTCATATACGAAGGTTTCCTTCCTCAGGTGTGCCTGGCTTCATGCCAGCGTAGACACCTGCCAGAGGGCCTTCACTGGAAGGCTCCGTGTGAGACGTGGGTGAGGAACTGTAAAATTCAGTTGGCTTTCTGAAATGTGTGCATGTGCGATCATGCAGAGGTCATGATTTTGAAGCAAGTAGTCAATGTTCTGAAGGCATTTTGGATTCTGAAATAATTAAACCATCAGTTGAATAAGAATATTCTTATTACAGTTGTTGAAATTGGCTTTTTTTTTTTTTTTTTNGCTTTGTCTAATTTTTTGCCTCACTTTAAGTATTGAAATAGAGGAAATGAACTGCAGTGTTTCATTTTTATTCATTTATTTTTTTTTGCTGTCTGTTGAAAGTGAACCAAAAGGGCTGAGCTGTATGCTGTAAAGACCAAAACAGTGAACTGAAAAATGCCAAGTTTCATGGAGCTGAAGGGAACTGCTGAGCCGGGTGTCAGTTCTCTGCAAGTCTGCTCTACAGACACTGCTTTTAATATTCGATGTCTTCATTTGGTCCATAATTATTTCGGCGTACTCAACACTCTGCAGTGTTTTGTTTTGAATCTTCTGTGCAAGTCAGAACAATTTGAACACGACATTAAAGTAGCAGTGGTTTATTTGTTGAGTTTATTTGTTAACGAAGCACCTTATTTATGACGTACTCTTCTCTTTCAGATGTTCACTGGCCTCCTGAAGCACACACCACCTCCGGCCTCCGCTGCAACAGCCTCCTCCTCTGCCTCGGACCAAAACAGCAACGCACAAACTACAGCTCCCACAATCCCACGGGGACACCTGGTTGTGGGCACCAAGGACCAGCTCCGCCTCCTCACGCCTGTGGGCAGCACGGTGACATCCAATCACTGCACCACATCTGGGGTCCACGCTGCTAAGCACTCCGGAGGTGCCCAACGGCCTCCCTCCTCCCTGAGCGAGGAGGACGATGGAGGTGGTGGAGGCAGGGTGAAGAAGAAACGAAAGAAAAAAGACAAGAGGGAATGGGAGAAAGGAGGAGTGGAAGTCGAGGAAAAGGAAAGCAGCAAACCAAAGAAACGAAGGGAGGAGAAGGAGCCGATAGTGATCTCTTTGAGAAAGAGTAAGGAGCCCAAGGAGGGCAAGGAGCGTAAGGAGCGCAGGACCAAGGGAAAGGAGGGCAGGACAGCGAGTGAGACGGTGCTGAAAAATGCGTCGGGGGTTAAAACGTCAGGTGCCGCTGTTTCCCCCGGACCAGCTCAGATGCCTGTCAAAGTCCCTGGCAAAAGAGGGAGAAAACCCAAGGTCAAAGTCCTACCTCCTGTACCCCCGAATCAAGGTTTGCCAAATGTCTGAAGTGTTTTGTCTGTGTGGGTTGTCTTGCGGCACATGTTTGGCAGTTGCAGCTTTTTGATTGTGTTTGTAGAGTGCAATTTGCATTTACTTTACAGTATGGTTGTGCATAATTAGTTGACTAGGCAATTAAACATCGTTGCCCTTGCTAATTGGTACCAGAAATGCGAGTCGGTTAAGCTACTTCTTCATATCTTATTAATGCGTCCCATATGTAAACTGTTTATTCTGAGATGCCACGTCAGTTGTCGAGGCTTTACCCCTGATAGATGCCTCTTAATGTCTAAAGATGGTATCAGTAGTAGCTTTAATTAAAAATATACCCAGGCTGCTTTACGTATGTGATGGTGGCAGTGCTTGCTGGCTGCTAACCTGTGCTGGTTTCTGTGAATGAGTGTCTCATTCTGTGTTTTGTCAACCAAAAACTTAAAAATGTGAGAACATCAGGAGTTTGAGTTTAAGTATTTCAGGACTAATTGGGAGGCACGGATGGTGGCTGTTCTATTCTTAAATGTCCTTAAATCATGATCAGACGTGTCAGCATAAATGGATGTTATTATAATGTGATTGTTGGATTTAATTAAGCCTGAGTAAGCGTGCTTGTGTGTTAGCACGTGTGTGGGTGGGTGCATTAGCATTCTTTCAATAGCTGAAAACAGAAAAAGATTGCCTGCAAGAATCAAGGATTATATCAGTGCTTGTTTGATGATTCCAACCCCAGCAATAAACTTAAATGACACTGAAATTATGTTAAGCAATTGCAAACGGCTAAAAGCTACATTTTACACTCTTTGTCGGTGCTGTTCACAAAGTCCACTGTTGGCTCGGGGACACTATGTACTCGTATACTCTGTGTGTCTGCCGCTTTGNATGTTCCCTTGTGGGTCAGTATTCACTGTGATGTTGACATTCTTGGTTAATAACAACATGTTGTCAGGTCGAGAAAATCTGCATCAGCACGCAGACTTCTTCTGCTGATGAGGCTTGTGAGGTTTGGTGTTAGAAGTCATGAAAATTATTGAGTTGGTATGAAATTAATATTTTTATAGTCTACTTATGATAAATTGAAAGAATTTACTGACCCTCTGACCTGTCAAAATTTCAGTACTTCTGTTTAACGGTATTTGGAAAATGTCAGCCTGCTAACCAGCCAAGTGCAGTGATCAGTGTAGGAAAGAAGAATGCAGGACAAACTAATAAGAGCACATGTGGATAGAGCTGTGATCCCTTTTTACTTCATCACCTGTGAAATGTGTTGATCAAAAAGGAGCTGGAGGTAGGACCTAATCTGCATCTGCAGTGATGATGTACCTTTAGAGAAGTGGTAAAGCTTAAGAATGACTACAGATGTGATGGAAGTGTTACCATGTCCTGTATAGGAGCTTTCATTAACACACAAATATCCAAATCCTCTTCATGTTCACTGCTCCCTACTCCTGGCAACACCTCCTCCTACCCCAGGAGTCCACACAAAAGTCCCAGGGGTGGTGCAGGCCGCCCAAAGCCATGGCAAGAACCACGGTCAGGCCAACAGGAAGACACCAGTCCCCACAGCGCCAAAACAGAGGGGTCGAAAACCCAGGTAAGACTTTTTGACAGGCTAACAGTTCATGGGTGGAGAGAAGAATTTATAATGAGAATATTGCTATAGGGAAAGAAGGCAGGAAAAAGAGACTAAAAACTCCTTGAAGTGCCCAATAATGGAGTGAAGTGTGGAAGTCAGCAGTAAACCTGTCATCTGCAACGAATTATGCAGTTCCTTTTTGGGCACCTTGGTTACAAATATTTCATTTTGAGGATATATCACAGAGAAACACTGGGAAAGAGAGATTTATCCAGACCCAGGACATCATGAATGCAGAGTATGATTTTCACCTTGGATGCTAGGAATTTGTGATTTTTGGAATTCTTGGAATGTATGAATATGTCTGAGAATGAATTAACTTTACAAATGTATTTGAATTAGGATCTGAGACATTGCATGTGCAGATAAACAAACACATCGATGAACTCTAAGGAAATGTTCTTTGTGATCAGCCATATAATTGCTTCAGAATTTATGTGCAGGTAGACGTATAAATATGATACAGATCCATGTACTACATTAATAACACGTTTTAACTGCAGTTGACAACCTGTGCTTGTGTGCTTCTTTTACTCTCATTGTTTTCCTCTGTCGTCTTAATCAGCTCACTTTGGAAAAGCTGAGAAATTGGAGGGTAGATGGAGGGCACATTGACACATCTGTTTAGTCATAAATGTTGTTGCTGTCATATTTTATATCCTCAAATATTGAGTGTAATTTCTCCTATCTTAATACAAAGATTCATTTTGATGTATTCCTGTTTTTATATACTGTGTGTGTGTG
>JASGAU010374474.1:3479-21736 GCA_030220045.1 Australoheros facetus | reverse complement strand
CACACACACACACACACACACACACACACACACACACACACACACCTTCCGTCCAGCCCAAGGGTCTCCAGTCTGCATAATAATTGAGGCTTGCTGATAGGTGGAAGAACAGGGGAGGGAGTTGGTTCGCTCTTACTCTTATACGCGCACGCACGCACGCACGCACACACACACAGATTGGCCTGTACCATTACACAGCTTGGGTCTATACCACTTAACAGCTGCTGCTGGAGAAGTCCCAGGTCTCTTACATGCCTGTTGTTGGCTCATTTATCCTGATTGCAGCAGCGGCTGGACTTCTCTTCAGTCTCTGATGTTCGGATTTCAATCCTAGAAATTAGCTTAAAGTCTCCACAGGGATTTCTCCTCTAACATCAGCTGCAGTGTCCTTGAGCAAGGCACCCGTGCCGTGCTGGGGGCAGCCCCCAGGTGTTTGCATGTGTGAAATATCCCCTAAATTTGGAGAGTTTCCCTGATATTTATTAGCTAATCGTGAAAACACATGTGTTTTCACGATTTTCCCTCTCTTCCTGTATGTGTGCACACATACAGGAAGAGAGGGAGAAATATCAGAGCGTTTGGTTTCTTGAGGTTGATCATTTGTTATGCACATTTTTTTTTTTTTTTTTTGCGCCGGTGAATACTAAAATCACATTTCTCACCTGACAACAAGTACAAAAGAGGAATAATTAATAATACTGCTCTCCTTGGCGCCATCATTATCATTTATGGACACTCACATACATGCACGCATGAAACTCCCCTCAGCCTGCCATCACTAACCAGGGCTGGAATTATTTAATGATATGGACCCCTCACATAGCCAACCATTTGAAAGTAATTATCAGTAATGATCTGCCGGTGACTGATCTATTTTTACCTGATGATCAAACCAGATCTCATCTTAGATCTATATCCCGTGACATTCATTATAGCCCCACAAGATTACATTCATCTCTGCCAGCACCACCTGTCCTTGTAATGGCGTTTCATTCTTCACCCAGAGCCCATTCAAAGTGATAGTAAATACAGAAAATACAGATTAGGATGTAAATTATTATTATTATTAGTGTGTGTGTGTGTGTGTGTGTTTTAGATCCAATTGTTGTGCACTTCATAAATTACCTTTATCCTTTAAATAATTCCCGGTGTTGTATTTTCACCTATTTAAGTCATGTTAACTCCTGATCTTTTGTAAATATATTATCTATTTATTAATTTTAACCCTGCATTCAAATAGGCACAGCACACCTTTTAAACAACGGAACATACTGTATAGGAGCTGAAGGAAAAAAAAGCCATTTGCAAAGAAAACAGAAGGTTTCTAAATGAGTTTAATTGAATTTATACATAATTCAGTGCGTTTCTGTGTGGGTCATGCGGCTTCCCTGCAGTGTGCTGCTGTGGTCGATGGTCTTCAAAACAACAGCCTATCGCCAAAGCAGATAGGAGGCTCTACTTTTTCCCTTTTTCTTTTTCTTTTTTTTTTTTTTACAAAGAGGTAAACATGACAGAAAAAACAACCAGCTGTGATGACAGGGAGATAACTGAGTAAAGTAAGACAAGGCTGCTAAATTTTTGAACGTCATTAAAAATTAAATTCACATAAACAGAATCCTAAACTGACACGTGAGTTTGAAATATTTCCTGTTGTTGTCTCACATCATTGGGTCCCCGTTCAGCACATTATTACTGTGCTAAAAGCACGTTACACCAGCCTATCTAAATCTATCGAGGTTTATTAGGCTGGTATGTGAAAATAAGGATATTTTTTTCAAAAGAATAATTCCGCCGTGCAATGTAAAAATTGCGCAGTAATTTATTACAATATTTGATTTGAATTATGACGCCCAGAAACGGGCATCAGGCCCAGCGCGGAGCTTCAGATTCAGTCCACAGCGACATGTGGACCGCGGAGCTGCGGCTCCACCGAGCTGCGCTCCTCGGTGGCGGCGTGCTCTGCCGGGGAGCTGCATTTCCCCTTTCCCTCTTTCAAAGGGGAAAAGCAGACCAGAAAAAACAGTCACTTATTCAAATCCCCTTCCTTTACTGCTAAATTAATGCTGCCATTAGCGCGCACTGAAGTCACCTTCCTCGCTTTTCCGCGGTTTTCGGATCTCCCTTTCTTCTCGCTCGTAGTGGGAGCCGCGGGCGGGAGCGGGTGGGCAACGGCTCTCTAGCCGTGCAGCAACACACTCGCAGCGGCAGGCGAGCGGAGTAGGCGCCGCCGAGTCACTGGGACACGCTGCCACTCAGAGGAGGCGTGGGAACTCCAGCTGTACCCTTCCACACTGCCACCACTTTCAGCGTGGCCTTATACAAAATATTTATTTTTATTTATTTACTATATAATTATATAGTTACTTTTAGTGTTGTTTATTTAGGCTATTTTACTCAAGTGTGTATTTTTATTGTGTGGAAGTAACGTTGCGAAGTATTCAAAATACATTCCTAAAAAAAATAGTTTTAAAAAATATACGTGAACAGTAAATGTGTATTAATTATTTTTTCTACAATTATGATTTTTCTACATTTTGGTAGATAGATAGATAATCAAGCCCAGAGTTCAAATATTTATTTGAAGCATTTCTTCATGCAGCATGACTTCCATCTTATTTATTCAGTTTTGGGATCTTTTACTTCTGCATTTGTTTCATATCTTTCCATAGTTGTGTGCAGTTTTAGGTTTTAGGCTCTGTAATATTTAATTATTATTGTCATTATTTAATCAGCTGCAAATAAAACATCAATGCTGTGAGCAACATAATCTGTTTGGTGCAAATGCTGGAGCTTTTCATAGCTGATAGAGGGTGACGTGTGCAAATTTGACTGCGCTACTTGTTTTCTGTCAGGTATCCTGTTTTGTGATTTTGTGTCACCGGTTACTTGTGCGTTGCAGTGGCATCAATAAGCTTCGAGGAAACTCTGTGAGCTGGAAGACACACACACACACACACACACGATTCTGAAAATAGTGTATATATGCATGTGTGTGTGTTTGTGCCGGGGGGTGACAGAGGAGTGTCACTTAGCAGAAGAATACGAGCTGTCTGAGAATGAAGAGGGATGAGGCTGAATCCTGCTGCTTCTCCCCGCCACCATTATCCCACAGGAGAGAGACCTGTGGGGGGCTGAGACACACACACACACACACACACACACACACACACACACACACACACACACACACACACACACACACACTTTCTCTCGTTCTCTCTGTCTCTGGGAATCTCCTCAGCTGTTCCCTCTACAGTCTCTTGCAGCCTTCCTCCTCTTCCTCCTGCCCTGACGGCCCCAAACACCTCTGTTTGCCGGATCTGGTTCCATTCCGCACCGGATCAGGGCCCCTGGCAGCTGACTGCAGGTTTCTGGCCAGGATTAAGCCTCCTAATGGCAGCCACTCTGTGATGATTTACACTGCATTACTGTACAAACCAGCGACCGCCTCCTCCTACTAATGGTTTATTACACCGAAGCCTCTCTCAGCTTTATTGCGCTTTGCTCTCCCTGTTTGAGGCTGGGGTCTAATTAAATAATTTAGCTGAATTACCAAACATATGCCGAATTATTTTTGGCACCTGGTGAACTTGTTTTATGGCTTTGCTTTTTATTTCTGCTTAGCTGGAGTGTGGCAGAAATGGGAAAGATGATAGCAACAAATACTCTAAGTATGTTAAAGTTAATGCCCCGTGAACTGTGCATCTTCAGCCTGCCAACTTTTCAAAAATAATAGACTTCCTTTCAGGCGTGTGACAAAGTATTTTTGAGGGGGTTTATTTAACATCAAGCTTGAGATTTGCTTTTTCATCCCGTTTACACCCACTTGGTTTTCACTCCATAGGGGTGAATTCATGTGTTAAACACTTATAAATGAGAAAAATATCATACTTAGTGTCATCCTGCTGCAGCAATTTATTTTTCTAGATTTTCTATTATTATTATTAATATTTAGCAGCTGTATTCTTTTATTTTAACATTAAATTACACAATTACAAATCAGGCTTTCTCTTTCTGCATGACTAATAGTTCTTTAACTGTTGGAAAATTGTGTGCATTTAAATATTTTTTTTTCTCCAAGATTTTAAAAACCATAAAAATTATTTATTTTTTGATTAATTTAATTAAATTTTATTGATTTATTTTGGCTTATCTGAAGGCTTCAAGCAGCCTGAACAATTAAAACAACTTACCTGCAAATAGGAGAATAAATACATTTAGAAACTGAACCTTAGTGAGCATGCTCAGTCTGAGACAGGTATCTTTATTGCTGTAGAGCATTCCTCAGTGACAGCAGCTCAGCCTGCCTCTGAAGCCACGGATATCTGCCCTACATTTGTCTAATCATCCAGGGCTTAACCCTCCTGCTGGCCTGCTATCTGCTCGGTGTGTGTGTGTGTGTGTGTGTGTGTGTGTGTGTGTGTGTGTGTGTGTGTGTGTGTGTGTGTGTGTGTGTCAGGGAGAGAGAGCTCTCCTGTCTCCTAACACCGGGGCTTAGTCATGTTTTGACTTTGTAATCAGGCACCTGGTTGGGCAGCACATGGGGTCCTGAATCAGCTGTTAAGCCCTCCCAACCTTGGAAAGTGTTTCTGGGGGAGTGTGTTAGATAGTGGACACAGTGGCTCTGGCCCGCATGTGTGTGTATATGTGTGCGTGTGTCTGTGTGTGAGCGAGGCAGGATGGTGCCGCTATTACTGGGAGGCTTATAAAAGAGTAGGTCCTTAGGTGGTGGAGCTGGGGGAGTGAGGGGGCTGAGGGGTGGAGTTATGCTCTTTAAACAGCCTGGCTTTGATTGACAGGGCTGATAGTGAGTGGAGGGTGTGTGTGTGGGTGGGTTACACACAGTGAGGGATAGTTGGTAGTAGGAGGGGTGAAGGGGGAGTTGTGTTGTTGAATGCAGGCTAGATTCTGTGTGTATTTGTGTGTGTACATGCAAAGCAAGGGGGGCACAAAACTCCTGGGTGGGTGGGGGAGTATTTTCAAGGGAGCAGGGGATGCAGGAGGAAAGTGAGCTTTTAATTACCAGGGCAGGAGCAGATGTAACAGAATGGTGCCCCCACCTCTACAACACATACACAGCATTGGCAGCTGGAAGTCATCAGCTTTGGTTGTGGGTGCATATTTGTAAGGACAGAAGCCCCGAAGCACAATGTTTAAATTTAAAGATGTTGAGTTTCTATTGGCACTTTGGTTGCTTGATGGTTATTTATTTTTCTTCCCCCCTTGTTAGAGAATAATTCACATCCCGCTTAGTGCCTCCTCTGCCACAATTTACAGTGTAATTAATGGCATATAACATAAGCCGGGAAATGTTTGACTCTATTCAAAATACAGCTCGAAACTCAGGTCTTAAGTGTGACTTAAAACTGGAAGAAGGAAAAAAGCACTGCTTAACAGTTACATTTTAATCTCATCTACACTCACCTCCATAAATCACCTGACATATGGTCAGAAGAGACAAAAATCCATTTAATCAGCTAATTAAATATATGGAGTTTATAATTTATTTGTAATAGTTATTTTAAAGAAGTGCTTTAGGCATGGTTTAAAGCCAGCCAGTTTATGAACTGGCTCCACGGGGGGGGTTCAGCTGTTTGCATTTAAGTGAAATATCATCTTACTTGGTTGTTTTAGTGCCATTTTAGCATTAGGCTAGATGAAAACTTTTGTCCAGCACTACCTCGTTACTTTAGTTTATTTCTACTGATCAATGTACACTGTCCCAGTAAAATAAACTAATAGTTACATCATGTGCAGCTTTGTATCATGTCTACAAATGTAGTCTGTTTGAATAAATTGTGACAATTTACTCTTTTATATACTTTGTTAAAACCAAATTAAAATTTGGAAATTTTTCTTCTTTTTTAACTGAATTTGCACTATACTCAATGGCCATTTCGTCAAGTACACCTCACTCAGCTGCAGATTTGATGTAAATGGACTGTTTTTTTTTTTTTTTTTTAAAATAGCACTTTTCTACTCTACTTGACCACAGGGGGTTCAGCATCCTACCCAAGGATTCTTTGGCACGCAGACTGGAGCAACCAGGAATCAAACCACTGACCTTCCAGTTAGTAGACTACCTCCTGAGCTACAGCCAGGAGCTCTCTCATTCCATCACATTCCAAAGGTGCTCTATTGGATTGAGCTCTGGTGACTTTGGAAGCCGTTTGAGTACAGTGAACTCACAGTCATGTTCAAGAAACCAGTTCAAGATTATTTGAGCTTTGGGACATGTGTTATCCCGCTGGAAGCAGTCATCAGAAGATAATGGAAAAAAATGAAACAGCAACAATACTCAGGTAGGCTGTGGCATTTAAGAAATGCTCAGGTATTAAGGGGCAAAAAGTCTACTAAGAAAAAAAAATCTCCCACACCATTATACCACCAACAAACTGAATAGAGAGATCTGCTGCTCGCTCGGTATTTTCTTCTTTGGTCTTTTCTCTCGAAACCCTAGAGATGGCTGTGTGGGGAAAATCCCAGTAGATCAGCAGTTTCTGAAATACTCAGACCAGCCCATCTGGCACCAACAACCAGGTACAAGTCATTTAAATTATCTTTCTTCCCCATGATGCTCATTTTGAACTTGAAGCAGGTCATCTCGACCACGTCTACATGCCTAAATGCATTGAGCTGCTGCCATGTGATTGGCCAATTAGATATTTGTGCAAACAAATAGTTTAACAGATGTAACTAATGAAATGACCACTGAGTGTACTACTCCAGCAAAGTACTTTCTTTAAACATTTTTTTTTTATTATACACGAAACTGTACAACCTAATACTTTAAAAGCCGCTGCTCTCGAATGCATATTTTTTCCCGACCCCTTGATACAAACACCAAACGCTGCGGTTACTTAACCAGAGTGTTTCTTTAATTTTCTTTTTTGAAATACATCCTCAGTCCCCCACCAATTTTTTTTTTTTTTTTTTACACTCTTACGAAATTTATCCAACAAATGTGTGCACAAATGAAAACATGGTGCCCAGAGTATAAAATGACTTTTCATCAAAAAATGGTGCAAAAATTTAAAACAAAGAAAAAAAAAAGAAACACAATGTCCCTGCACATATAAAAATAAATTAATACTTTTGTGTGTCCAGTCACTGTCAACCTTATTGTCTGGTCCTAAAGATTCACACACGCACAAACTGAGGCTTCATTGGCTTTCCTTCACACCAGCACGGCCAATCATAATCACTTATGTACAACCAACGGCCAATGAGAAAAGTTTATGTACACTTAACGAGGTAAAAACTGTGCCACCAAACGCCCCGACACACTCCCCCCTACAAACAGCTATATACAGCCAGAACCCTTCCCAAATCAGCCAACTATTAAGTAGCTTCTAGCTTTCAAACACATGACACAGAGCATAAGTCATTAAAAGGGTTTACAGCAAGATTAGACTGAACAGAGAAACAAAAGACAAAAAAACCCCCAAAAAACAAAAACTTTACACAGTAGTACAAAATGATGGTAAATTGCAAAAACCAGCTGGCTTTTAAAATATATCATCTTATGCCCGTTACACAAAAACTCCAGAAAACTAAAAAGCACAACACAAAGTTGGCTTTGACATTAGAGAATGCAGCAGAATAAAATTTCCTAGTTTTATTAAAGAGACGCCCAGCCCGACAGACCGAGACGTTTTGTAATCTGTTGCCTTAGCAACGCAGCTTCATTACCAGTAGTGCTGTGAAAGATTGGGTAGAGTGACAGGGTTTTAAAAAGGAAAACAAAAATCCCGCCTTCCCCCCCTTGGCCTCAGGCACTTGGGTTTGGACCCTGATTGGCCAGTCCTGACTGTTGTGGGTTTTTAAGTGGCCGCTGCTGTCGGCCTTTTAGGTCCTGATAGGCTGGTCCTGCTCAAGAGGTAGGTGCAGCAGGGGGCTCAATCAGGAAGACGAAACGTACTCACTTCCACTTGCTGATATCCAGCTGCAAGGAAAGTCCATACATGTGGATTTACGCATATTTCTGAACATTCAACTTAATTATTTTTGAATATTTTTTTTTTCCCCCTCTCTTTCACATTTCTTTTCCCTGAATGAGCCCCCTGTATCTGGCCCAGAGAAGAGACAGTCAAAAGCAAGGCTTCTGTGGTGACCATACGAGGCTTGGCTCACTGACATTACTGGATGTACGCAAACGGAGTGAAAGAGACACGGGGAGAGAGGCAGCAGCGAGGATGTGTGGGATACTTCCTCATCCGATACTCCCTTCAGGACTGCTGTGAGACACGTGTCAATCACACATACTGTTAAGTCCTATAACAGGGAATTTTATTTTTCTAATCATATGTTGCTGCCATTTTTCTTTTAATGTTTGTAGTTCTGTGTGTGCCAGCTTGTGCGCTGAGAGCACAACGCTGGTTTGGCTGAAGCCCCTGAGAGAGAGAGAGAGAAACAGCAGAGAGACCAGACCATTACAAAAACAATAAAAAAAAATAAAAAAAAAGAAGCAGAAAAAAAAAAATTATCAGAACAACACAAGGAGAAGGAAAAGCTGAAAGAAAAATAATTAAAAGTTTCTGGGAACCTGTTAGTCAACTGAACTGTTGAGAGAAGAGAAACAACACACCATGTCCTCTGGTGCTACGTACCGATAGTAACACACGCTCAGTTACTACCAGCAACATTAAATAATAAAAAATAAAATCATTAAGTAGACAAAACAATCAAAATAAGGACTTGAAGCAGCTAAAAAAATTATTAAATCAAATAAATAATACAAAATTACACAAAATGTGTGAAGATTGGAAGCTAAACCAGGTTGTGTCAACTACAGACAGTCTTCTGTATAACTCACCACTGTGTGTGTTAATGCTGTAACACACAACTGGAAACAAATATCTAACACAAAACACAGTTTGCTCTCCTGCCAATGTTCTCATTGCTAAACTACAAAGTTGACCAACAGGCTGATCCCCAAAAACTCTGCATATTTTTTTTATATATTTATATATATAAAAAACAACAAAACAACAAAAAGAAAACAGAAAGAGCATATGCCGTCATGTCTTCTCTTGCCCTCCGACGCCCACAGCTTTCTCGGCTAGCCGAGGCTTCTGCGCCCCTGAGCCGTGCGTGTCGGCGTGTGCGTGCTGCAGCGCCAGGAAGGGGTTGGCCGTGATGGTGCCTTGGCCCTGGCTCTGGGCGCCGGGCAGCAAGTTGTTGATGGGCAGCTGAGCGGAAGAGAGTGGGATGGAGGGAATCTGGGCAGAGGAGGAGAGGGACTGCAGCTGCTGGAGGTCCTGCTGCTGCATCAGTTGGTAGAGCAACACCTGCTGCTGCTCCTGGGGGAGAGAGAGAGGAAGGAGGGGGATGCAAGGAGGGAGGAAATAAGGAGGAAGAACAAGAGGAAATTGAGGGAGAAAAAAAGGATTAAGTGGAGGTGTCATGAAAAGAAAAAAAAAAAGAGTTGAAGGGGTAAGGAAGGGACAGTGTGTGTGTGGTGGTGGTGGTGGGGGGGGCAGTTTGGGAGAAAGAAGAAAAAAGCAGGGAAAGTGTGGCAAAGTGGGGAAGAACAAGAGTTAATAAGCTTGGTGATTTAGACCGTCGTCCAAAGGAAAATTGTAGCTCAGTGTCTTTGTGTGTGTTTAACTTTGTGTGATAGTGGTGAGTAATCACATGTCCCCTAGTGTGTGTGTGTGTGTGTGTGTGTGTACGTGTGTCGTACCACTGAAGGCTGTGAGGACAGCAGCTGCTGGAGCTGATGCTGCTGCAGGAGCAATCTCTGCTGCTGCTCAGACAGCAGGCCGATTCGCGCCGCGCTGACGAGACAAAGCAGACTCGGAGTGAGACGCATTTTACACTCTACCTGCACAACATCAGCCTGTTTAACAAACTTTAAAAAATAATAGAGGTCTGTGAAGGGGAGACTGACAGAATATAAGAATATCTGTTTCTATATTATCAGTTATTAAGAAAAACTTATGATCTAAATTTCCCTTTCCCACCCCCAAAAAAGAACACCCATGCATGGCTACAACATTTTTCACAAAGCTGACACACATGATGAAAATGGAGCTACAGCTTTTTTGGGAAGTGACACCAGCTTCTGTCTCACCTGGTCTTACTAGCTGCTGAGTTGCTAAAATCCAGCAAGGAAGCAAAAAGACACAAAGGGGGAGAGGACGCAATAAAGTTCACATTCAAACTTCCCAGGAAACAGAGACAAACATATTCCCAGACATTTTCAGTACTTTACGATGTGGTTACATGTAAGGGCCTTGAAAATGTGAAGCAACTGACACCCATCTGGAGCTCTTTAACTCACTGACAGCCAACCGATTTGTTGCGAAGGGTGATATGAAACCACATGTATTGATTTTATTATCATCAAAGGCTTCCAACACAATTCGGATCCCAATGTTGATGCTTTATTAATCTAAAAAGGACGCTAAATGTATTAGAGGAAGATGAAAACAGCCATACTTGTTATTGACGGGCAAGGTGACGCCCGCAGCTGCTCCTGTAGTGTGTGTGTGAGGGCTGGAGGTGCCTGCTGGCGTCTGGATCACGCCGTTCAGCGCCCCGACGATTCCCCCAATTCCCAGCGCGCTCCCTGCACCCAGAGCCCCCATCAGCCCCGCCACACCGCCCAACCCGGCCGTGGTCGCCCCCACGGAGGCAACACCATTGAGCTGCGGCTGAGGTGGACTCTGGGAGACTGAGGGAGGGGTGGAGAGAGAGGAGGTGGAACCACTACTGCTGTGGCCGCCACATGACGTACTATCCTGAGGGCCAGACATAAACGGCCATTAATGCCAACTCCTGCATTCATAACCTCTTCCTCACCTTCCTGTCATTAAATGTAAAGCAATAATTGCAGTTTGTTTAATTTATCATGTAATTAAAAATACTCTGGTATGTGATTAAGAGTGACTACAGATTTCAAGCCATGTGTCAAACCATATATTTGTCCTTACCTGCGCTGCCACAGGTAAAGATGAGTCAGCTGCTCCCAGCTGGGCTCCCTTCACATCTGTGAATAACCAAAGGATTAGATGTGTCTAGGTAGGTTTAGGCTAAAAATCTGAAATTTGCTCTTTCAAGATCTAGAAGCTTTCTCTGATATTCAGTTTAAAATAATACAAATGAAGTCAAAGAGCAATAATCCATTTGTAGGACCAGGAACCAGATTAGCTGAATAATGTTTGTTTTTCCGAGTTTTAAGCGTTCAACAACTTTAACCAATTAAATGACCAGATGTTTCAGCTCCTGTATAAATCTGTGAGTTCGGGCGCTAATGCTGAAAATGCCTGAGGCTTGTTTGTGATAAGGCAAAAGGTAACGTATGTTTACACACGTGCACCGTCACTGTGCTCTTACCAAGTAA
Organism: Australoheros facetus; assembly: GCA_030220045.1. Taxonomy (NCBI): domain Eukaryota; kingdom Metazoa; phylum Chordata; class Actinopteri; order Cichliformes; family Cichlidae; genus Australoheros; species Australoheros facetus. The sequence continues at coordinate 10,389 of JASGAU010374474.1, read as the reverse complement.
ACATGCACTACAAATTAACTTGCTCTTGTTGTGGCGCTTGTTCCTCTAGACACTGACTGCCCACAACATTAAAAACACTGATGAGTGAAGTAAATAACATTGATTATCTCATTATTATGGCACCTGCTCAAGGGTGGGATATACTGGGCAGCAACTGAACAGTCAATTCTTTAAGTTGATGTGTCTGAAGCAAAACATGGGCAGGTGCAAGGATCTGAATGACTTTGATACAAGCCCATTTCTGATGGCAAGATTACATCAAAAACTGCAGCGCTTGTGTGTTATTTCCAGTATTCGGTGCTTAGATCCTCAAATCCTTTGTACAAAAACTGCTTGAAACATTGTTTAAAGGTGTTGTCTTGGCCTTTAAATTCCCCAGATCTCTATCTGATCAAGCATCTGTGATAGGTTATGGGGAGGAAAAAAAAAAATCCACGGATGTCCCATTTTAAGGATCTCCTATTACCATGCTTGATGCCTGATACCACAGACTTACTGTGGAAACTGCAAATCAATGGGGTGTGGCTGTTTTACTGACACAAAGGGAACCTACGCAATGTTAGGCAGGCGCTGTGGCTCTCTGGTGTGCATCTTTCACCTTGAGTTCTAAGTAAGAATGTCTATGTACCCGAGGAGGCCGTGGTAGGCGTGAAAGGCACTGATAGCTGTGCACTAAGAAGCTGCAGTCTCTCTTTCTTCATGGTCAGAGTTTTAATCTGCTCCTCCAGCCTCCTGTTCTCCTCCTGGAGCTGGTGGAGGGACTTCAACATGGCCACCACTGAGAGAAAGAGAAGGAAAGATGGAGATAATACGACCCACTGATCAGAATAGCAGCAATTTTTTTTTTTCCTGCTCAAAACATCCTGTAATCGCTCTGCTCTAATTTTCAATTTACCACTCCCCACACCTGTGTGAGATAATAAAGAGTTGCACAAATGAAAAATTAAAAAAAAAATCAGCTCCATCACAGTGTGTTGTTAACACTGTTAGTATTGGAGCAGTTTTGGAATGATCTTTTCACCAATATCCTTAATTTCTGAAAGACCACTCCATCTTTAAGTCAAAATTATGAAACTGCTTGTTCTCACACCTCACATTCACACACCCAGTGACTGAGAAGACAAATATACTCCCCACAGAGATGTCAGAAGTCAAGATCAGCTACAGTGACCCTGCCGCCTATACTGACTCAGTGTGGGGAGCGGGAGGAGGGTTTGCAGATGCAGCAACTTAAATCTGACTCATCTGGTTTAAGGACAGCCTTTCTAATAACCAGGCTGCCATTCCCCCCTTTTCCATTTTCACTTTATTGATCCCGGAAGGGATGTTCAGATAGGTAGATAACTGGCAAGAGATTGACAGATGCAACAATAACAGATAAAGTGAGAATGTTACTGCAACGAGGGAGCGGGTCTACACAACAGCTCCGAGGCAAAAGGCAGACGGATCAATTGACATGGAGAGAGAAATGGTGCAAAATGCTGAAGTGGGGAAAAATATTAAAGTGTGTGAGTGTGTATGTGTATGTGAGGTAAGAGAATAATCTCCAGTCATTTGTCTTCTTATCCTGTCTTTGTTTAATTTCAGGCTCTTTGCATTATACTGTATATTTCATATAGAGTATTAAGCAAAACATTTAAGGTAGTATTTTTAAAATGTTGCTTATTTTGTTAAATTAATTGAAAACATGACTGAGGGTGCAGCAGGTGGAAATAATATCACTGTGGTGACAGAAAAGAGTGCTTGTGTCCTCTCACCGTCTCCTTGCGTTCCCTGCTGCAGCAGGAAGCTCTGCCCTTCGTTCCACTGCCTCTCCAGGAGCTGCTCAATGCTGGTGGCCACTGGGGGCAACGTCTCCCCGCCTCCCCCTGCCCCTAGCAACCCCTGCCCCGGCCCCGGCAACGACCCCGAAGAGTCATAGCGGATCTGCAGGCCACCAATCGGAGAGCTGAATGGAGGGAGAGGGAGAGAGAGAGAGAGCATTGATAGAAAAGGAGAGATGGAGAGGTCAATAGGGAGATTAACGACCTAACATAAACGTCAGACAAACATAGACACTGCTGGCTATAAAACTACATCAATTTGTTGTTACAGTGGCCCCTAATGAAAAGGGGCCAGGCTTTCTGTCTGCGTGTGAGAGCTAGAAAAAGACTAAGAGAGAGAGAGGAAGAAAGAAGACATGCAACAGGGAGAGACAGACAGAGAGAGGGAAGTGCACTGTCTTGATGCGATAAATCTTGGTGTGCACTGAGACAATCTGTTGAGCCTGAGGAGAAGGGAAGAGAGGAAATAAAGGACAGCAGGAGAGATGACGGAGCCGTAGGTGTACAAACGGCAAGATTTTTCCCCTCTTTGAATCCCTCGGTTAATAAAAGTAATTTTAAAAAAACCTCTACTGGAATGTAACTTAACTTACCATTGACACATTAAACTTTAAAGAGACTTTAAAGAGAAGTGTAAAAAGTAACCTTATTTCGCAACAGTGTTTCTAGTAAAATGTCATTTATCTTAAATTTAAGACAAAAAAAAAAAACAACAACACACAAATAACTAACCTCATCAAGTGAAATCACCCATTCCACAGACAGTAGCAGAACCAATTAAAAACTGTATAATCAATATTCCCATGATCCTGAATGATCCATGCAAACATTCCAAAATAGAGGAGATACAGTAAATCATCAAACTGTCCTTAAACACAAGGGGGGCAAAAAAAATATATCTAACTGGACTTGAAGGATGGTTACAACCTTCAAAAACACAAGTTATCGATGGCTGAGAGAGCAAGAATTGCCTGCAGGGGCGAGAGCGAAAGAGAGAGTGTGCATGTGTGTGTTTGAGGAGTGAGAGGAAGAGAGGGGAGATGAGGGGCCAGCGGAGGGAAAAGCAGAAAGGGGGGGATGGGTGAAGGAGGGGGACCAGTGAGGAATGTAAATGGTGAGGGAGGGCTGGGAGGGTATCTATGTGTGTGTATGTATGTGTGTGTGCGTGCACTCACCGCGGGGTGGTCTTGGGAGAAGCTCTTATGGAGAAGCCCTGAGCTCCGACGCCGCCGCCGCTGCTGCCTCCGTCTCCCGCCTCCTGATCTGCACACAGACACACACACACACACACAGAAAATCAATTGAACAAGAACATGTCCACACTAAGCCGGCTGAAGTTGGAGACAGTTTTGTACTTGAAAATAAAGCATACTCACAACACTGTTTTCAGGTCTTTTTCTTTTTTCTTTTTAAAATCAACATAAAGACTAAAAACACCTGAACAAAAAATGAGAATAAATGAAGGCGTCTTCATTTATTTAGGTAGGTGAACAACACAGACTGCCAAACATCCGTAACAACCCGGTTTTTCCACTTTGTTGTGTGTCCTCCGGCTCTCCGTGATCACCTGTGTTTTAATATAGCCAGACTCACATTTAGTTGTTCATTTCTGTTTCCCGGCAGAGAAAATGAGTCATATAATAGTGGCTTGCAAATACAGTTTTTCCTGCACGGTTGTACAGCATTGTAATGTTTAAAATGAATTGTTCAAATGTCACAATAACAGAATCAGTCTGGCAATTAAGTATAAAGCCAACAAAAGCACATGGCTCATGTCGACCTTCGTGGGGTGATCGGCTATACTAACAGGGATGGTTAAAAGTGATGTCAAATGTTTTACTTTGCATTCAGGAGGACTGAGCCTTCTTTAACACCTCAAAAAACCATGCATCATAAAGTGTCGGCGTGAAACATTTGCTAAAGTTTGACAATTTGCTGTAAAGACAATTTTGAGCACAAGACACGTTTCAAAATTGTGCTGCAGGAAAAGACAGATTCGTGGATCTTCATCACATTACAGAGCAGTCACACAGTTTGATCACTCCCAAATAAATATATTTGGACTTGTTTAATTTGACTTTCAAAACACTTTGGTTATAAAAATATGTGATGGCTTGTGGAGTATTTATAGTAAAATACTGTTTAATTTTGGAAATACATACAGCACTGGTTGTCTGCATGACCCCAGACATGCAGGAATTCAACCTCAGGCATACAACATTATTTTTTCTAAAGCACAGTTGTCCTCTACCACACTAAAGCAAATTGCCATTCTTCCTGGATTTCTCCACTCTGGAGACTAGTTTTTTCAAGAATGCGGCATGATAAACAGCAGCACAGACAGAGGACCTTTTTCAAGTTTTTCCGTTTTCTCTCTGACCCAGACTACATGCACTGTAATACTACGGGCTCTGCAATCTACAAAACTCGCTCTCTGTATCTCTTTCAAACACAAGCCTTCATTCAAACTGCATGTGCTTCCCTCTCTACCTTCTGTGAGAGTCTCTGTCTCTCCTCCCTCTGGGCCCCTGGCCAGACGCTTCTTTTCATTTTCCTCAGTGAGAGTAATGAATCACACATGCACACAGACTTTTGCATTTACACACTCACACAAACTCCCCTCTACTTAAGACAGTCAATCCCAGCTTTTACCCCCACCAGGTCACCACTCCAGTCCCTCGCTCCCTTCTTTTTCAAGTCCTTTTTTCTGTCGTAACCCTTTCCGTCCCTGGCACCTCCCTCCAGACACTCAAAAGCAAAGAGAAACGCCTGCCAAAGTAAACAGGCAGCATGCATACAAACACACGCACACAATCACTCTCACACACACACACACACACACACCTTGCACGTTCACGCTCACATGACTCTTACTAGCTGACAAACAGATCTTCACATTTACGTAGCCATACACACGTGTTCTCCACGTCTGTGCCCTTAATGTTATGGCAAGGAAATATGAATGTTCATTAAGGCTGCTTAACGATCATTTTCATTACTGGTTACAGCAGCTCCATGGAGCAATAGGTCAATCAAGTGAAAATAAATCTGCCACTATTTTAATAACGAATTAACCGTTTCATGTCAATATCGTAAAAAGTCTCTGGCTACAGCTTCTCTAATATGGAAAAACAAACAAAAAAGGAAAAATAAATTCTACTGACATTAAAGAAAATATCGCTAATCAATTAAGAAAATCACTGGCCTGTTATTTCATACTTATGTTGACATTTAAGTTACCCAGAAATTCAATAAACAGTCAAATTAAAATGGAGAAAATACATAATCCTCACATCTGAAAATCTGGAAACAGCAGAAATTACTTCATATTTAAATATTTATTTACAAAATAAATAAATATCAAATACGTAATTTGAGGCATTTAATTTTACACAGTTGAATAGTACACACATACACTAATTTTGACCTCATTAGAACTTGCATATATCTGAAACTATTAAATTAAATCTAGTATAAAATCTAATGTTTTTCTTAATTTAAAAAATAATAATAATAATAAAAAAATCAGGTGACCACTGATCAAAATTTTCTTTTTCAGGAATTATACAAGGTTCACTTGTGACTACACACTTAACCTGCCTATTAAATCTCTTTCGCCACACAGTCCTGTATCCATGATTTCAGAGGACATTGCATTGACCTACACTGACCTCGAAAGACTTACACTAATGTTAGTAACTTATCTGATCTCAAACTTAAAATACATGATGCGCACCCATAAAAAGAACCCCAAAAAGGAGGAGTTTATAAAGTGAGGTAAACAGATTTAGGTTCCTGAACCACACACACACACACACACACACACAGCCTTGTGGCCCCCTGTCAGTCAGCCTGATTAGTGAGCTGACCTGCAGGTCAGCCTGGATCTGGCTCTGATGACTGCTGACCGGCAGCAGGAACCGCTTCCTCCTCTACACTCTTTATTCGTCTCTTTTCTCTTGCTTCCCGTCTCTCTGGCCAACCAGATGTCTTGCATCAGGAAGCGGCCACTCTTGATTACTCAAGTCTCTCCCAACTCCCTCATCAGCTCTTCTGCTCTGGACATACAACAAAAACCTACTTTCTCTCTACAGCCTGAGCTCCTGGAGGCTCCGCACACCATCCTCTGCTCCTTGAGTAACATTTCCTTAAAAAAAAAAAAAAAAATTCAACTTTTTCTTTCATACTAATAAGTTTATCAAAAAAACAAAACAAAAAAACAAAACAAGGAAGAGTGAAGAAAGAGGTGAAAACCCAAGCTGTTTAACTGGAACAGAGTAGGAGGGGCTTAAAAATATCACAGACCCTTGACCTCTCTGAGGGATCAAGGGGCATAACCTATCAATTATCTCCCTGTCCTCGTCCCTCTCAAACACATATTTTTGTGACACGCACACAAACAAACACTGCTACGTTATGCGTTGTTGCTGTACCTGCTGGTGAAGCCTCAGACTGTGCGATGAGTGCCGCCATGGTCGAGTTGGGGTTCAGCCTGTTACCAAACATGTGAGGGGGGGCCAGGTTGAAGACCGAGCCTGGGAGGCTGCTCACCTGTAGACAGCGACAAACAAACAGGGACATATAAGCCACAAGAAGCCACATCTCTGATTTGTTATAACGACTAAACCAGCAGTTTTTTTTAGATAACCGCATGATTGTTCTTTTCCACTGAACCATCTGAGAAGTCATGCTTGGAAAAAAGGCAGGCAACTTAAAAAAAAAAAAAAGAAAGAAAAAGAAAAAGTGCCAACTGACTGCACGAAAGGCAAAATTTAAGCTGGCAAGACAGATTCTCTCTTGATCGTAATCTCACGAATTTTGCAAGAATCCAGCTGTAAACTTTTAGAGTGAGAGAAAAAGTTTCCCACATTGCAATCATGTGGTGATTTATGTTTTAACGGCTTGAATGTCCCAACAAACGGCTTTATAACGATAAAAAAGTGACTGAACCTTAAAAACGGAGTGATTTTCAAATAACAAAAATGCCTAAAAATTACCTTTAATTTAATGATTAGGAACTGGGGCTTTTATGATAAACACATTAGTTTATCTGACACTTTTCCTTTACTTGACAATTTTATGTATAA
>JASGAU010374472.1:0-11234 GCA_030220045.1 Australoheros facetus | reverse complement strand
TGGCGCAGTGTGTTCACTCATTTCCAGCTTTAGGTGTGTTGTTCAGGCAGCTATGCTAGCGCACAGTATGGGCGCTCTCAATGCGCACGCGCAGCAGCCTAAGTAGTGAACGCGTGGAGCCGAGGCGTTTGATTGTTGTTTTTCCCCCCTAATTAGCATACTCAATAATGTCAGCTCGCACATCGTTAACACGGCAATTACGATATTATCGTAGACGATATATATCGCACACCACTAGTTTGAACAGGTATTCTTTGTGTGTTCTGCAGTTCCAGCCTTTTCTTCATCACCATGCACATTCCAGTGCCATTGCAATGCGCAGTCTGCACTGCTGTAACTTTACAGCTGGGCTTCCTTTGTGATATTGGTAAGGTATGGCTTAACAACTTGCACATAAAAAATGTGAAACATGGCACTTCCAGAAAACTTTAAGATGAAATTCTGAACATAACCTGCTTCCGACCAGGTTGTGTGTTCAGCATAGGTAACCACAGTGATTTCACCAGGTAAAAAGAGAGCCACTTTGGTGATTCAAAATACTATGACTTTAATTTTGATTTCACAGTATACCTCTCAGGACTCTGACTGCACCACTGACCTGGTTGTTGATGCTCTGTGTGGTTGGAGGCGGAGTCAGCGGCTTGTTGACCCTTCCTCTGGGGTTAAAAGCCATGGCTTGAGGGGGCTCGCTCTGGGGCCAGAAACTCTCTGAAAACACACCCTGCTCATCATAGAAATCCTGAAAGACAAAAAAAGCAAAACACAAACATAGAATTTTAAAAAAAAAAAGGTTGCTGGATGCTGAACAGGTGTGTTCATCTGCAACTTTGCAGCTATGCAGAAGACCCAAATCATCACAAGAATGTAAAATTAGACTTTAGCTCATCTATACGTGCAAATGGCTCAAGTAAAACACCTGCTGTTACACCACTGGGTTGATGGAAACTAGAATGTATTTGTTCCATGTAAGACACATTATGCAACTCAAACACTTCCTGTGTAGACATGGCATTTCTTCCAGGTGAAAGATAAAGCATGTGTTCGACTTAATAAATGAAAGTACTACATGTTTGTCTCCTTTCATGATAACGCAAAGCACATCCCTCATTACCTACATTTACAACCAGTTTTCTTTATAATTCTACCATCTTACAGGTGCAAGGGAGCAGATGTCAGTGTTCAGCTCTGTGTTGATCTGGGAAATGAGACTGGCTCCAGTTTGGTGCATGGATCTGACAAATTCTCGTGTTTATTAAAAATACCAAAGCACTGTTTTGGTATTCTCTGCTTTCACTATGGACTCTTTACTCTCAGCAGCAACATGTTATATGGTCACATGTGATACTCTCACAAATGAGAGTTTTAACTGATTAAAGATAATTCAAACCTGGTCAACTCACTGCAACATTATGAAAAACAAAATTACAAACCGAGCTCTGAAAAATGGTAGGTTTTATTTACTTACATATTTTGCATTTTCTGTTTAATATTTAGATCAATGGACTCAAATGTTCAGAGATAATGGAAATAGATACATTTCACCAATTGTGCTTACCTGTGTAGACAAATCCCTAAGGCCCAGTCTGAGCCAGGCAAAATCCTGATAACCATTTCCCACCAATGTGATACTAATGTCCAATTTAGAATTGGTTACACACACACACACACACACACACACACACACACACACACACACACACACACACACACACACGACTGGTGACAGCGCCAAATATCTTAGACCTGCACAACACTACAAAACTGCTGGGCCAAAAGTTTAAAATGACACCAACGTTGGGATGAGAGGCTGCTATAAGAATATCAATGATTTGCACTTGCAGTCCACAGTTTATTGCTCCCATAATTTTCTAACAGTGGAAAATACCCCAACGTCTGCTATTAAGTCAATAATCAAGAAATAACATAGAGGAATGTATGTTTTGGTTTTACCAGAGTCTGTTGGGAATGAGCAGCAGAGCAAGGAGAGCTGCAAACAGCCTTGGTGCATCCTGTATTGGCACTATGACACACACACAGTGAGGGTAATATGGTAGACAGAGACATCAAATGTTAATACTAATTATAATAAAAAGAAGACAACTAGAGTCAGTGAAGAACCTTGCTAACATTAGTACTGCTAGCCTACATACAACAGCCAGCCTCATCTCCTTTCCTGGGCTCTACTTATTTCCTCGCAGAGGACAGGCTCATTTGCAGATTTCTGTCAGAGAACTTGAGATATCAGATCAAGATGACCTTTCAATATATTAAGTGGATTTTTTTTTCTTAAAAATATGGTATCAGACATCATTTACACCTGGCGACTAGCAATAACGCCTCCAGATGGCATCTGGCCAATCGAAATGTAACACAGTGAGAATACATTTCACATGCATTCCAGGGCTGTACACAAATGCAGCATTAGTATTTTTTTTTTTACTGATAAAATAAAATATAAAACGCTCTCGCCTCGTTCACCACACCCACCTCACTCACTGCTATCATTGCGCTTTGGTTTATATCACTGTTGCAAAGATTTAGCCAACTGCTTTGCAACAACATCTTGCTCTAAAGGAACAGGAACAGCTCTCTCGCTCTCTGCTCTGTTCGCTGGGTGGGTGAGCAGGGAGCCTTCAGAGTGACAGGGAGCAGCGGTGCAGTGTAAGAGGCAAAAAAGTAGGAGAGCTTCTGCTGCTTCTAACTTTCTCTCTGAGTGATCACTTTGCATGTAAACATAGATTAAAAAAAATAAATAAATCACAGCAGAGCCATTGTCTTTTAACTGCTGGGGACATAAAGCAGAGAAACAAGAAAAATAACCTGTGCTCAGATAAAAGTAAGAGCCTTGTTCAAAGACAAGATTATATTATTCAAGCAATGTTGGGTTAAGCGATGATCACTTGCTGTGTCTTTGACTAAACCGGAGGACACGATTTTATCTCCAAATGTGGCAATCTGCAGCTAAACTGACAGGCAGAGCTGAATCTTTCTGTATGGCAGATGTTCCTTGTGTAGACTGCAGGGTACAGCAGGCTGCGGCATAAATCTGCTCCACCATGTTTTCCCTTCTACTTATTTCAAGACTTCTGGCACAAACGCTGAGTTCAAATGTACTACAACAAGGCCTTTCTGAGGCAAAATGGACATTGTACAAAAATATTTCTTTAAAAATCGAGGATTATCACTTCAAATCTGCAAGACATGTTATACCCCGAATGTCATGCCTCTATAGGGGTATAGGGGATAAATTATTCAAACATTCAGTACAGGTGAGCTGCTTTTTTTCTTAAGTACTTCTTTTAATCATTTCTGAGTTAACATACCTGTCCAAAACTTGCCATGGATTCTTGGGATCCCTCCTGCTCTTGATCTCGTCTCCCATCCTCCAAGGCATAGACAGTCCCATCTGTGTCCTGAACCCCTTCATCCTTGACCACCACTCCCTCTCCTCCCAGCACCTAGGGAGAAAAAAAAAAAGAGGTCCAATTCAATTTTAAGTAGTAAAGAAGTACCTTTACAACAGCAGTAGAAGCAAAAAAAAAAAAGCAACAAAAAGTCTGCAAGAACAACAATGCATTGACTCGGCTACAGCCTCTTCAAGCAGGTTGTAATAAGTTGAATAACCTACAGTCAATATGCAGAAGTCCATAGATTATCAACTAGGCAATTACTGCTGAAGTTTAGGCGAGAGATCCAACTGTGAAAAGTGCAGAAACATCTCAGCAATATACGCCAATGCAGTGTGAGAAGAGGGAAAAGCATAAAAAGAAAGAAAACGAAAACGTTGCAGCTCTGCATGCCTGAAAACTGTAACCATAGCAACCATTCCCCTTATCCCCCTACCTGGAGTCTTAACGGCTGCCTCTGCTTGCGGCTGTGGCTCGCCCCCCTGTCTCTGTCTCCATCTCTTCCCCGCTCTCTCCCATCCAAGTCCTCCTCTTCGCTGTATCGGTCTATCCCCACAAGGTCATCAGAGAGGTCAGTTGTGTTGCCACGGAGGCTGTCCCTGCCAATGCTGTCCACACTGGCCACGCCGGAGCTGCAGCCCGCAGAGAGGTTCCCTGTGCTACTTGTGCTGGCTCCGTTGGCTGTCTGTGCCAACAGGTCTCGGAGCTTGTACCTTACATCCTGAGTACAGCTAGAGCTCTGCTTCATGAGGACGCCCCCAGTGCCCATCGTGTCACCACCACACATGGCACTGGGGCCCATGTCTCCAAGCGCCATCAGACTTACAGTGTTAGCTTGATCCATTGGGCCTGGGCCACTCTCACTGACACTAACATTGGCACCCCCCAACCCCCCACCCATGTTACCACCTCCGCATTCAGCAATGAAATTAGAGAAGTTTGCGTAACCCCCACCACTAACAGAACAGCTTCCACTGCTGCCACTCTCTCTCCCTTTCCCCCCGCCACGCTCCTCTTGTTTAGGGAGGACTCCTCCAAGCATCCCTCCTCCTGCGGCTGCAGCTGCGGCGGCTGCGGCAGCCGCACTTGCTGCCCCCGCTGCTGCCTTCCTCTGAGAGATGATCTGAGTGCACTCGTCAATGACCGTCTTAATTTGCAGGATGCTGGCTGCAGTGAGGATGCACAGGGCCTGTGACTGCAGCACCACCAGCGAGCCACTGTACATGAAGTCTACGAGCTGCTTCACGGTTTCAGCGGGCACCAGCGGTGGCACAGAGATTTCAGAATGACCCAGCAGCAGCTTGTCCTGGAAGAAGGGGCTGCCAGCTGCCAGGACGCAGGCGTGGGCACGCAGTGAGGCATCGTGTATCCGCACGGTCACATCGCAGAAGAGGCCCTCTCGCCGCTGCGTGCGCAGGGCTTCCAGCACTGACTGGCTGGAATTGTGAAGGTGGATGTAGTGCACAGTCTCTGTGCCGGACACCATGGCAGGGGGGGGTGAGTCACTGGGAACGGGGTGGGCGTGGGGGTGGGGGAGGGGGGGTAAGTGTCTGGGGTTTTGCGTCAGCTTGAGGGATAAGGAGGACAGGGAGGGAAATGGATACAGTGCATGGGCCACGGTGGGGCCGTGTCCGCTCAAACAGTCATGAGTCTGATAAAAGCTTTCAAACTACTTCTCTGCTACGCGTGGTTATGGGTGTGAGGGGCTGCCTTTGTGGTCCTGAGTGTGGGTTGTTTCCACCAGAATTTTAACCTCTGTTAAAACCTGCTGAAATAAATCATAATAACCAAAATTAAACACTAAGCAGTTATATAAAGTTTTCAGTAGTGCTGAAACATCTTACACACACACAATTAAAACTCAAATATAAAAATATACAACTTGCATTAAATTATTTAAACTCAACATCCTTGGTTTCTAGACTGTTGGCTAGACTAAAAAAGAAATCTGAAATCTCATCCTAAAAGCTCGGGGATTGTGACTACCATTTTTTCACATTTGTAACATTTAGCTCACTACATAAGAATTTTATTAATTAAACTAAATGATCGACAAATTCTATAATCCTTAACTGGATCCCCGAATTACATTGTGTTCAGTGATTGGTTTCATGTTAGAACCAGCCAATGCAGCCGTAACGAAAGGTGACTGAGTTCCAGTTGAACAGCTAATGATTTATCATCAAATTAGTCGCGTGCATCACCTGACACACCTGTTTTGGTCAAACGACAGCACGTGCCGTGCGCGAGTCCAACGGCTACCCGGGTCAGTTAATGTGGCTATTTTGCACAGTAGGTGGCCGGTAACGCAACATCAAAGATAATTAAACTGTTAGTTGGGCTAAAGAGGCACGGGGACAGCGAGGCAAAATATGCTGATAATTAAAAGCGCTTGTTACCTAAATGTGTAATCGCTAGTTCGATTAAAGTGATGACTGACCAGCTAACGTTTCCTCCAGCTACAAGCGAACAGGTTAACAGCGGCAAGCTAACGTTAGCTGTTGACATTAGCCGCTCGAGTCCCGCACGGAAATCTGCCTGAAATGCACGATTTTATACATGCAAACAAAGCTTTGTCGTCCAGTAAAACACAAATGTTAAGCGCTGAATATAACAGCAACTGGCAACGTTTCTAGCATAACATATTAGCAGCTACTAAAGCTCGCCCACTCGCTCAAACAGAACGCTAACCTGGCTAGTTTACTAGCTTGCGTTAGCTAGCGCAAAATTAGTAGTTAGCATGTAAGCAGCTAACGGGCTACCACCCTTTTCTGTACAACGCCTAATAATGCTATACATATGTGTTCTTCTGTCACTGTATGATTGCACACTGTTTAATCGCGACTACTTACAATGAAATGTACAGTGACAGTTCGGCGCTTGGTAGTTTCAGGCAGATGGATGCAGCAGGAAGCCCTCATATAACGCACCCAACCTGATGAAAGCTGGTAACAAACACACATGCACGCAATCACACACACATACACACACACATAAAGAAAACCCAGAAAGGGATGTGGAGTTTCTCCTGTATAACGCAAGCTACACCACCGACTACTAATTTACACGCACCACTTTTTTTCGTATTAATTATAGGCTCGTGCACCTTAAAAAGTAGGGCAAATACCTGCAGACGAAGCCAAATACCACGTACGGCAGAAACATGTATGTCCAACATACCTGTACACGCCCAGATACCTTCTAGGAAATGCATACACACAGGGTTTGTTAGTGTGTGCATATATATATATATATATATGCACACACACACACTCTTACGGGCTTCTTACATGTTATTTCATTGGGCAAGTACAACAATAGCAACAATGTAATACAAATATTTGTACAAATCATAATGCATCTATAGATTTTGAGGTTACCATTTGTAGTTAGTGTTTAAATATTAAGCTTTCGTACAGTTTATGTGAACATGTATTGAAGGGCTAACAAAGCATTTGTACATCAAGTGTTCCACTTACCCCAGTAAATCCCAGTAGGAGAGGCACCAGGCCTGTTGAACTTAGTGGGGCAAGATTCTTAGATAAGGCTTAACTCCTAGAAGAGAACAGTGTTGAGTCAGTGCTGCATGCTCAAAGAATGTTTGTCATGCAGTAAACGCATGAATAAACTAGAAATGAATCGGTCAGTTTTTGAGTCTACTCCAGAGTTAAAAGCCACTTGTGGGTACCCTGGTTGCAGCTGAAAATTCCTTTCCCTTCCTAATCACTTTACATTGGCTTTGGTGGAAGAATAAATATCATTTCATTATTAACTCCCTCCACCCAACCCCTGTCCTAACTATAAAAATTGTGATATAATAAATTTGTGATAAATACTGCCAAAAGTATTTGCTTGTCTGCCTTAACACACACATGAACTTGAATGACATCCTATTCTTTTTCCACACGGTTTAATATGATGTCGGCCCACCCTTTACAGCGATAACAGCTTCAGCTCTTCTGGGAAGGCTTTCCACAAGGTTTAGGAGTGTGTTTATGGGAATTTTTGACCATTATTCCAGAAGCTCATTTGTGAGGTCAGACACTGAAGGCTTGGCTCACAGTCTCCGCTCTAATTCATCCCAAAGGTGTTCTATTGGGTTGAAGTCAGGACTCTGAGCAGGCCAGTTAAGTTCTTCCACACCAAACTGGCTCATCCATGTCTTTGTGCACAGGTGTGCAGTCATGTTGGAACAGGAAGGGGCCATCCTCAAACTGTTCCCACAAAGTTGGGAGCATGATATTGTCCAAAATGTCTTGGTGTGCTGAATCATTAAGAGTTCCTTTCACTGGAACAAAGGGGCTGAGCCCAACTCCTGAAGAGCAAGCCCACACCATAATCCCCCCTCCACCAAACTTTACACTTGGCACAATGCAGTCAGACTAGTTCTGTTCTCCTGGCAACTGCCAAACCCAGACTCGTTCATTGGATTGCCAGATGGAGAAACGTGATTCATCACTCCAGAGAACACGTCTCCACTGCTCTAGTCCGGTGCTTGCGTGCTTTACACCACTGCATCCAACACTTGGCAATTTTCTTGGTGATGCAAGGCTTGGATGCAGCTACTTGGCCATGGAAACCCATTCCACAAAGCTCTCTACGCACTGTTTTTGAGCTAATCTGAAGGTCACATGAAGGTTGGAGGTCTGTAGCGATGGACTGCAGAAAGTTGGTGACCTCTGCGCACTATACTCCTCAGTATCTGCTGACTCAACTCTGTCATTTTACGTGGCCTGCCACTTCATGGCTCATTTGCTGTCGTTCCTATTCATTTCCGCTTTGTTATAATCCCACTAACAGTTGACTGTGGAACAGAGGTGGCAAAAGTACAGACATTCCCTACTTAAGTAGAAGTACAGATACTTCTGTTAAAAAAATACTCCAGTAAAAGTTGAAGTACTTAAATTATTTACTCAAGTTACAGTTAAAAAGTACAGGCTCTGAAATGTACTCAAAGTAAAGTAAAAAGTAGCTTTTTAAAGAACATTTCTACAAGATATTTTTGTGCAGTACTAACTGAACCTTGTGCTATATTAATAATAAAATATTACATGGGAATATAAACTGTTTTGACTTTGCTTCCACACCTAAACTGAAAAATGAGTAGTCAGGGATAAAAGTGGGATTCCGCAGGTGGAGGAACCCTAATACTGGTTGTAGTTTCTCAGCGTGGGGAAAAGGATCACAACTCACAATAATTTCTGTTGTGAACTCCAGTAGGTTATCTTTGTGTACACACTGACCAGTGTTTCACAAGCTAGCTTGGCTAATTTCCAGTCCCTCCGCTGACAGTATATTGTTTATACTGTCATTATACTAGAGTATAGCGCTATAAATGATACATAAATTATATATGTTTTTATTTGTTTCATGTCTTTGTATGCAATAAGCCCTACTGATGGATACACACTTTTATGTGTTATTGTTCCCTCCATTTAGGCTTAAATCGGTTTGATGTTTTAAGGCACGCAGTGACATGAACTAAAACCATCCCTCAAATGTGCTAACTCTAAAGTAACAAGCCTGTTTTTAAAATGTACGGAGTAGAAAGTACCTGAAAATTCTACTTAAGAACAATAATGAAGTATTTGTACTTTGTTACTTCCCACCCCTGCTGTGGAATATTTAGTACTGAGGAAATTTCACGACTGGACTTTGTTGCACAGGTATCATCCTATCACAGTACCACGCTGGAATTCACTGAGCTCCTGAGAGCGACCCATTCTTTCTTTGTAGGAGCAGTCTGCATGCCTAAGTGCTTGGTTTATACACCTGTGTCCATGGAAGTGACTGGAACACCTGAATTCACTAAATTTGGATGGGTGAGTGAATACTTTTGGCAAAATAGTGTATGTGGAATATATTACATAATCCAGAGAACGGTGGAGTGAAACAAAAAAAAAACAACATGTGAGTCCTCATAGGCTTGTGAGATCCCTTAAAGATGCTATACATGACAGGTAAAAGATCAGCGAGGACAGATCTACTCCGTGTAGTGGATTAATCGTAACGTAGAATAAAGTAGTTTTATGGCATTTTGTTTGAGAACTGAAGAGCAACTGTAAAATTTCATGGTTCTTTATCTTAACACCGGTGGCTGATAGAGGGATGACACAAATTCTGCGTTTCCAGAAATTAGCACATTTTGATTGCTGTTGTGCTGATTTTTAGCTGACATGAACTCGTCTGTGAATTTCCTGATTATCACCTGCAATAACAGTCACGAGAAACAATACTGTCTGTGATTATGTGATGAAAAGGCACTGCTTGCACCTTTAAAATAAATAAACCACATTTCTGGAAGACAAACTGTAGAATACCATGAGAATTGTAAGAAAGTACTTGTATTATTAAATATCTAATTGTCCAGCATTAAAGAAGTCCAGCTACCCAAGTTGGTGATTACATTGAGCTATGGCGTACAGACACAACTCAGTCCAAGTTTCAAGAAAAGCTCATTTCTCTCTTCCTTTATGACATGAATGGTCCACACTTAATGCACTTAGCATGTGTCGGCTTGTTACTAACTTCCCCACTTGCATTGCAAGTTCTGCCACTGCTTGACAGTTTAAGAAAGAGACACAGGTTTTACTCCACAACAAAATATAATTTAATGAATTCACTTTGTACTGTGTCAATCACAAATCTATATTGATGTAAAAATAAAAAGAAAGAAAATGATCCGGTAACCTCCTTTGTATTGATGCAAGGCATGCAGTCTCTACAGAGCTTTGGACATTGAAAGCTACAGGTCATACAGTAAGACACACTGACACTCAGCTACAAATGCACACAAAAGCGCTCATTATGTCCACTTTTCTTGGGGCCCAATAAACATTTATTATTTGCACGTACAATGAGTAGAAGTGGTATTCATCACAACACCGAAAGTTTAATAGTTTACGAATAGCAATAAGATGGGCTAACACTTCTCTGGGCTTTTTCTACCTTGTCCACTCTTGAAGAATAAAGTATGGTGATGCAGGAATATCTGAATATGTGAATAACACTGACAGTTACACAAAAAGGGGGTTAGTAGCCAAGCACGTTGTGTGAGCATGTAGCACATAAAATCGGGGACATTTTAACAGCCGTGACTCTTGCATTCAAACCTTTGGAACGAGCCCTTTTAGAACTGGTTTTCTCAACCAGAGGAGCCTGTAGAAACAAGTTTCATCATTCAGTGTCAAGAAGGTCCTTCGTGTGGGAAGTTACATTGAAATGTTACTGCTGTAACTTTCATATAAAAAGTGCAGACATTTGCTTGTGTTTACGGTGCAAAATCCTAATGACCTCTGGGATTTAAATTGGCCCAAGCTTTATAAATACAATTATATATCTGCTTTCATATAAAAATAAAATTACCAGTACATAAATATTGCACACCTAAGGAGTTTAGATTTATCAGGTTATTGACAAGCTGTTGAGGAAAATGTACAAACATGGAAATAATAAACCATCTGGTGTAGTATAAATAAATAGTCAGATATTCAGTTTTAATTCTCTGCATGCACTTTGTCTCTCTGGCTGTAGGTGGACCAGGTCGGGCACAGGTGGAGTCACGGCTGCCAAGGGGGAGATGGATGTAGGCTGTAGCGGTGGGTGAAGGTCATGATGGAGCAGCAGGTAGTTCTTGGGGACAGACGGGACAGGGCTGCTCAATGTTGCTGGGCATCCAGCTCCCTCTGGCGGCAGCCCACAGCAGTGATGAGGGCAGCTCCCTTACCACTGCCGTCCTCAGACAGCAGGAAGTTGACATCACATTTGGGGGCAAGTTCCTTCACTGTTTGTTGGAAGATCCGAGAGAAACTGAGGAAAGGAGAGCAA
>JASGAU010374468.1:7116-18221 GCA_030220045.1 Australoheros facetus | reverse complement strand
TATGTGTTGAACTGTGGACTGCTGAACTGTGCTTCATTGTCAAGTGCTGAAAATATATGCATCAATAAGCTTTTCCATTTTGTCATTAGACCGGAATCTTTTATTGCTTTCTATTCTCTACAGAGGTTGTATCATAATAACTTGGTTAGTCTTTGTCTCTTCCTCAGGTACTACAAGATAAACATTTAATTTAACTATTGGGTAAACTGCCATAAAATCTTATAAATGCATTTGTATAGGTTGGAAAATACCACAGGAGTATAAAATCAAGCACCTAGCCATGCACCTTTACAAAACTTGGTGAAAGAATAGGTTGTGCTAAGAGCAGACTGAATCCCAGCATGGCACTGTAATACTACTGTTGCCACAAGTCAGTTTGTGAAATTTCTTCCCTCCTAGATATTTTGCGATCAATCGTAAGTGGAATTATTTCAAAATGGAAACTCAGCCAGTCAACATAAAGTTACAGAGCGGGGTTGCAATGTTAAAACTCTGACACTGTTGACTCACTAACTGCAGAGTTCGAAAGCTTCTCTGGCATTAACACCAGCACAAAAATTGTGTGCCTGGAGCTTCATTGTATGGGTTTCCATCGCCAAGCAGCTCTTGAAGGTGCAAAGTGTAGGTGGCCCAGTGCTTTTGTTCATATAGTGTAGTCTAGTTAAGTTTAACTATGGAAATAAGCTTGCTTTAACTGACAGTGCCACCTAAAATCTCTAAACTGTATTTTCAGATTAGGGTGACACAGCCGTGCGGTGATTAGTACTGTTGCCTCACAGCAACAAGGTCCTGGGTCCGATTTCGCTTGCCAGCTGGGGCCTTTCTGTATGGAGTTTGCATGATTTCCCAGTGCCTTTGTGTGTTACTCTGGATTTTTCCCACAGTCCAAAAAACAGGAGTGTTAGGTTAATATGTGATTCTAAACGGACAGCAGGCACAAATGCAAGCATGAATGTTTGTCTCTCTGCGTTAGCCCTGCAATAGATTGGCAGTCTGGCCAGAGTGTATCCTGCCTCTCACCCTTTGACAGCTGGGATAGGCCATCAAAAGGCCTGACCCTGATTTGGATAATTACATAGACTCTTTGGTAGAGAGCTGACAGAGCAAAGACATTTTAATGTCTAATGTAGTTGAGCAGGACATTTATATTCTGACATATAGACCACCTGATCATGTCCTTGAGGATGTGTGAAAATGACAGATTTTATATTTTTTGGCTATGTTTTAGCAGATCAGCATATAATGAATGACTTACTTTTGACCTCTTCTGTCTGAATATCTAAGACCACCCAAGACCACCTCCTTTCCTTTATTTAGTAACATGCGAACAAATGGAACACAGGGTAGGTTCAGGTTATCTACTGTTTTTCTCTTTGTCACTTTAATATAATAATACCATTGTATGCGGCTGTTGATGGTCAATACTTAGTGAGTGGTCCAATTCTGCACCAAATTATACTTTGCAAATGAAGTGTCTGATAGATTTATACATCAACTGACAGTGACTATTGACTGTAATAGTTTGAAACAGAGTGACAGCAATGCATTCAATGGAGCATAACAATGCTCCATGTGAACTAATAAAACACAAAAATTCTGCAGCTCAACATGCATGATCTATAAACAAACCATGGAGGTGTTTGTATTGCACCTTCCAGAGGCCAAAGGTTTAATAACTCAAGCTTTAGTACTCTTAACTGAGAGTATCTACCTTTATGGGTATATGCCATCATTGGGTTTTTTTTTTCTCTACCAGTGCTAAGAGAACTGAACTGGTTCCATGATTGACTGGGTCCATTTATGTCCATCTACTCATCTGGCTGTTTGCATGTCTTCAGCTATAATAGTGGCACAGGAAATAATGCACTTAAGTAAACAAATTATCCCATTACAGTCATTAGCTGTGATATGAACAATAGCATTCTGGTGCACTTGCAGTCTGTATGTTGGTGCTCCGTTTATTTGATTTGTGAGATATAAACAACTCTAAGCAGCACAATAGTAACTGGGACATTTCTAAATTAATGTGACATAAGCTGACAATGGAGGAACAGACAAAGCTATCAGATTCATTAGACTGATGACATCTACCCCAGAAACAAAAATCTGTGTATGTGACCTTGAACAGAAGAAATATTTTTGCTTAGAGTACATTATTAGAATGAAATATTTTTATTTATATGTTGAATTATTCAAACAAGCTCTTGTGTTTCTAAGTTAGCACCACCTCTGTCCCTTGTATACACTTGAACTGGGGGATTTTCTTCACACTTGTGCCGATGCAGACAAGAGAGAAACCTCTATAATCTTTTCTGAAGGTGTGCATGTTATGAAGAATATGATGCATTCAGAGTGGCATGTTTTAGCTAAAAACATGGGGACATAAATGATGAGATGTGACAGCATGGCCTTTCAAAACGCATCTGTCATATTTGTACATCATGACAGAGACATCTTTTATTCACATCAGTGGAGATGATTGATGATTGGCCCCAAATTGTACATCGCTTACATTCAGTTCAGCTTTATTAAGAAATACTGCACCTGGTCAAGTATGGCAGGCATAAAAAATAGGCCAAGCATTAAATAAGCAGGTCAGTTAAGATTATTTTGTCAAACAGATTACTTAAAACTCTTTGTTTCGCATATAGTTTTTTTTTTAGATCTTTAATGATTAATCTTAAATGTATGTTTTACTGTGGCTAAAATTCCAATACTACTTATAAATATTAGCACTTACAGGCATTCCTCCCTGAATATGCTACATTTGTTGATGCATTACCACCAGCTGTGTATCAGTAAACATTATGAGAAAAATTTATTATTTCACTTGTGTGTGTGTGCATACACAAGATTGCTTTAATAGAAAATAGCTTTATTAGAGGTCATATTGACATGGGGAATTGTTCACTTGTCCATCTGAATAATGTCTCTGCATAACATTTCTCACCATAATATAGCAAGAGCAATATGGATTAATGTGTGCCAGCCAGCTACTCTCTTTGCACTGGTAACCTAAAGCTCGATCTGTCACTGTGGCACTAATGGAAGGAGAGTATGTTGAAAAAAAAAATAGATAGAACCATACTGAGGTGGATGAAGTCTGGTGCTCTTTTGTGTCGTTCCCACTAAGGCACTTGCTAATGGCATCGATATGACAGTAAGTGCCCAGGGTTAAGTGGCCAGCTGGACAACCTCCACTGATTTTGGAGGAGCCAGAGATAGTCTGGGGTTAAAGGGCAAGCAATCAGTGCCACACAAAATATGTAAAGTTCATTCACACTGCAACACTCGTCCCTCTTTATAAGGATAGAGAGAGCTCAGAGGTTTGAGTGTTTAAAATAATCTAGTGGTGGTGGGTGATGTGTGTGTGGGAGGGGGGTTTTGCTTCTTCTTCACTTAGTCACTGTTTAGTTTTGTTTTTATTCGCTGTTAGTTAAGGTTTAGATACTAAAACTACTTGTTTAATTTAGGAAAATATAATGGTTTGGTTTATAATACACCAGTTTATAACATAAACAAGTAAAATGACACTACCCTGTCCTGTTAAATATCCTGCAAAGGGATGACGACAAAGCATCCATATGTGTTCATACAGTACACACCGGTACTAAGAAATCAGACTTACAGATTTAGCTTTAAATTATCTACTTGTCTGACCAATATTTCTGTCCATCAGCTAAACAAAAATGAAAGTGACTTTTACTAGAGCGCAATACGATTCTCTTCTGAAGTGTGGCATTTTTGACCTTGGGTGGGTCGTTTCATATTTCTCCTAGGAGAATCGGTTGGCACTTCAGCAGAATTGAAGGTTCCTGTATAATGTTTCAACGGACTGTCTCTGCCAACCTTTCTCTCCTTGTGTGTGAACATGACAACTGAGCACTTGCCTCCATCTTTCCTCCGTCTAATCTGCACTATTGTTTAGTAATATCA
Source organism: Australoheros facetus (assembly GCA_030220045.1). NCBI lineage: Eukaryota > Metazoa > Chordata > Actinopteri > Cichliformes > Cichlidae > Australoheros > Australoheros facetus. Next base: position 14,285 of record JASGAU010374468.1, on the reverse strand, counting down.
AGTTCCAAAGCCATGCTTCCCTTTGTCTGAGAGGAGAGAACTAGAAAATGGACAGACATGAGGACTTTACCTGTTTGGGAAAGACAACAACATTGAATAGAGGCTGCAATGTGGGGACGAGGAAAGGTCAAGCTGAAAGGCAGTGAGATTGGGAGACAGGCAGACAGGGTTAGACATTGTCTGATAGTACAGGTGAAGGGCATGCAGAGGAGACACTGTCTGAAGGGGGAGGACTGTGGAAGTGCAGTCTGTTGTACGACAGTGACATTTCCAGTATAAAATGCACAAAGCTTTAAAAAGAAAGGCCAAGGAGGCACATTTGATGATGGAGATGAAGACACGGTAAGGCGATCAAAGAAACAACAGTAGGTCAGAGCAATAACAACAGTGAGACGGTGAAGTATACAAGGGCAGCAGAGTGCTTCGGAATTATTGAGACATGAAAAAAAATAATGTTTAACCTTTGACATTATACTGTTTGGCAAATGTGTGAGACTCATGCAGGAGATTAGTGAAATAACAGTCTTATGGATTATGGAAAAAGCCAACAAGGTGATGAAAAAAAATCCAAATTCAAATGACAGTATCCTTAAAGTACCTGTTGTATGTCTGCTTTTACTGACGACCACACCCCACCAGCACCACTACTCTTACCCTTAGTTCTACCAAGCCTATCATAAACCCAATCAAACAGAGATTAGGTGAAATTTAAAATGATCACGTTCGGTGTTCTCGCTGGCTTGTCCTGAGTGTTTCTAAGTCAGGAAGGTGCAAATTAACGTACAAATTAAATCTGTTCAGAATCCATTCTATCCTTTCTATTGCTGTTTAGATCTCACTTGTACTTATTACCATAGTTTTAAATATTGGCTAGCATAATTGGGTCATATCTCCCTGTTTCGCTTTACACTTTGAAGTGGTGCAGTTGTCTAAAAGGAAATTACTTTTGGTGACTAAAACCCTGAAGTGTGGTCAAAACCCAGTAAATTCAACTAATATAAAAAGAGCTCTATATATATCAACATCAATACAATTTGGGACAGCTTACTAGATTGAATCACACGTTTCCATAACCTCTGTGAAAAAACCAAAACAACCTTGACCCCTCTATTTCCCATTTTAATGATGTTACACCACCATGACAGACATCATAATATAGTGTCCAGTTATCGTCATGGTAACTGTCTCCAACTGAAAATTGTGGCGCCGAAAGAGAAATGGGTTAAAGCACAGACAACACTGTCTCCACATAAAGAGGAACAAGGGGTGTGGCACGCATCTTTAAAGTCGAAATCTCTGGCCTACAATGAGCTATTTCTAAGATTATCCTAATTGGTTTATAAATAAATAAATACGTCAGGTTTAAGAGAGCGTGACTGTACATTCAGTTGTTTTCAGTCTAAGTCGTTTGTCGGGGACAAACGAAGACTTCAATGACACACTGATAACCTTTCCATTACTCATAACGAGCCAACAAGGCGCCGAGAAACGTTGCGTGTTGTTGGATTTTTTTACTGAGAGTCTAGTAACAGAACAAAACAACAACAAAAAAAAAACTGGCACAATATGCCGATGCGTAACGTCTGCGCACTTCTGCGTCCATCAACCTGTGGCTCATCTGATGATTAAGAAAAACCATCATCATTCGCCTGCCGATTTTCCTTTTCAGTGAAACCGTGTCATCACGAACGACTTATTGTTACAGAGCTAATAACAACTGGATTAATCATGCTTTTTATCCAATGTTTGCTCCCCCCCGCGCGCGTAACCAGTGATTAGTTCCAGCAGACACACCCTCGTGATATATGTTCGCGTGGTAAATAACAAGCATCCCTACTAGTAACATAATTTATACACACTGAATCGTGAGTTAATATCGGCTGTTGAAGAGAAATTGTGAATAAAATTGCGTGGCCTTCCACGCTTTCTCCACCCAGAGGCTTTTGAGACCCCTGACTCCCCCACCCCTTTTTTTTTCTTTTTTTTAAAAATAACAATAACACAATCAAATACGCCCTTATTAACTTACCTCTTGTTTCTCCAGCGGACCGTTGGTTAGCAAACTGATATCCACCCTAAAAAATCAATCAGTTTGTCTCACAAGGACTCTGAAGTATTCACATCTGTCAATACGTGCACACATGTACTTCCCCTGGAAAAATAGGTGTGATGACGACAACAATGTGACTCCTGGAGTGACTGCTTATTTAGTGCGTGGAATCGTCCTTGCCGCTCCCTCTTTCTGTATCTCTCCCTCTCTCACAGACATGCACACTCACCACAGACACCTCCTGCCCACAACTCCACAATAAGAGAGGTTTCCTTCTTTATCATGTATATATTCAGTGTGCATGGCTCGCGTGATCCCACTCAAAATTATAACATAAACATAACAAAGAACACACAAAATGGGATATAGTATAATGCAAGAACAATTTCAGAAAAAATCACAGTGTGTTTTGGGCGCACCGCTTAGTGACTCAAGGATGTACTTCACAGAGAGAATGCGTAAAGTGTCTCAATTTTAATACGGTACACAACAGTTAATGTTGTGTGTGTGTGTGTGTGTGTGTGTGTGGGGGNCATAATACTCATACTTAAAGAGCATCAATCACAAACCAATTAAGGAGATTAAAGTAGAGCACCGACCATGTTTCATTGAAACAGAACACGTAATTTAAAAAAAAAGGGCCATCTGCTTTTAAAGCTCAGTTTAAGTAAAGGTAGGCTTTAGTACACTGTGAACAACAAAGGAATAAAATCAAGACCGCAAGATTGAAGTCAGTGTATTGATTAACTTGTATAAATGTGGTTACTGTTAAACACATCAAATCCATGTGACTTGAGATGAATTATAAATGATGCAGAACACCATTAAAGATTTTATGTGGTCATCATTTTTGTCATGCTGCTACTCTCTCAAGCCAGCCTCCAAGGCAACTTCTGAGACAACTTCATGGTGCCCACTTGATTGGGAGGCGAACACCAGAAGGAGGCAAAGTGACATCACTCCATTGCTCTCTGCAAGAAGCACAGGAGCAGTTAACAAAGAGAAAACCCACCACTTCTAGCCTTTAGTTATTCTTTCTCCTTTCACGCTTACGTGCATGCTTGTGTAAATCCAGGGCAGAACACGACTGACTTTGGTGTAAACCCCAGGCTTGTTTTTACCACCACATCCAGCTCCCCAGCTGGTGATCCCCACCAGGTAAAACCTGCTCTTTCCTGGACACACCAGAGGTCCACCGCTGTCACCCTAAGAAAATATAGTTTATACTTGGTGAAGTACTGGTAAAGTTTGCTAGATGTTCAAAATGATGTAGACTCATCTAATGACTATAAAACTGTCCCTTGATATTGACTGCTCACCTGACAGGAGTCTTTTCCTCCTTCGAGTTTTCCAGCGCAGATCATATTATCGGTCACTAGGCCTTCATACACATCACGACTGTTACACACCTGTGTATCAATGATGTCCACCGTCACTTCCATCAGATCTTTGGAGACAACACCTTTTTCAAAAAAGAGAGAGGAAAAAAAAAACACTCGTTGATCACTGTTTTCTTTATGGCAACAAGGCAACATAGTATCTCAAAATAGTGGCTGAATGTATATTACACATTATTCTCAGTTGCAGCAGGTCATTCTTTGTTTTTCTCATTTAATCTCAGTTTTTGTAATTAATAATATCCCAGTCTTATTGTTTACTGCTTGAGAGTACTTGCCCAACAGTCATTAATTTTAACTTTTTCAAGTGTCTTTTTCATTTGATGATTATATAGAAAACAGACACTAGTTACTCTTTTATAACTCGCTGGATGGCTTGTGTAGTCTGATCTTCCCTCTTCTTTACCAGATATCAGGTCTGTAATTTGGCAACTAATACATGTTATTGCATCAGCAATGCTTAAAATATTGTTTTTAATCATCTGGATCCAGTAAAATATATTATCTACATGTATATCTAAAACTTTGTCATTTGCTAGCTCTCTCGTATGCTGGACAGTTCCACATTTCAGGTTACCTGAGCCTGCCTGAGTGGTGCCAAAACCTGAGGTCCAGCACTCGGTTCCATTAGCAAAATTCTGGTCAAATGCTGGCAGACAAGCAGGCTGAACTTTATCTGTTTAACACAAAAATATGTGTTTAAGATTCTGCAAACACATCAGCAGCCTTGTGTGCTCAAAAGGACAGTACTATAAATAGACTGTATAAATCAGATTAACAGTTTGACTACAAACTCACAGGCTTCAAAAGCTGAAACTCGACAGCAAGGGAAATATTTCCATGGCTGTTGCTGTCCTCCATATTTTTGTTAGTGTACATACTATATACATAGCATTCTACACAATGCTACTAAACACAGGCACCATCAGGCAAGGTTTTCTGTGTTGAAGGAAAGCAATCAAATCCTTCCCTGACTCATCTTTCCAACATGATGCCTACACATTTTTTATGTGATGATTAAACTCTGAACACAGGAATGACGATTGGATGACTACACACATTGTTTTTATAATGTAAAAAATAATTGACCATTGAAAGTAACTGGAGATTTAAGTTTGAGAAGAGCAACATCTTGGTCGTTCGTTGTCTTATTATAGTTCTCATCAAGTATTATCTTCTCAACAAGGTAGGGCTCAGGCAGGCTGTTCAGGGACACCATTCCACCATATACTTTCCAGTTGGTAGGAGAGAGAGCTGCAATGTTGTCACTGAAACACAGAAATACACTCTTCAGTGGAAAACAAGAAGAAGCTTTGTTGTCATTGTACAAGAATACAACAAAACTTGGGTGGTAACTCCCTTCAATCAGCAGCTGTGCAATATGAGCAGTTAGAATATAAATATAAATAGGTAAAATATAGTTAGTAAATAAATAAATAAATACATACATATATACACACATACATATATACACACATACATACATACACACATACATACATACATGCATACATAAATAAATACATAAATAAACAATGAACAATGGGGATTGTGATTTTAAAAATATATGAGTTTAGCATTGTGGACTGCAACTGGACCTTATGTACAGACTCTAAGAATAAAACCATTTACTGAGGTAGACTGTGCCATATACAGGAATGTGTAAAAAAAAATTACAAGGGCACAGTTTTTTGTCACCTTGGGAAACAGTGGGCAGCAGACAGAACAAAATCTGGAGAGATCAGGGCTCCTCCACAGACATGGGATCCTCTGAACTGGAGTGACAACTGCCAAGGCCACGAACCTATCTTAGCTATGGTGCCCCCAATGATCCGGGATGTGGACTGCTGCTTACCACAGTCTGGACATGAGAGACAAGGTACCATACAAAAGAACCAAAAAAAAAAAAAACTGTTGTCACCTTACCGCATTGTTGATATATGTAGAATACAATTGTACCAGCCAAAAATAAGTAAATAAATTCTGGATATGTCAATGTTGCCGATGCAGTAGTATAAAAAGTAAAAGATCATGGGAGGAGTTTCATTTGATCTTCACCGTAACAATGAAATGTAATTTGTGACACTGAACATAATTTTTTTTTTATAACACACCTAATTCTGCATTTGACAGTCTACAAACTCACATAGTGCAAAATATTGTAGGAATGTCCAATGTGTACAGTGCTGGTCATATACTAATCTTTATTATGCCACTGCTTAGACAACAGTCATCCAGCCCTTTATGTCTTTAAGACATTCCTGCAGTTTAACTCATTGGTGTGTGTCATCTGTCTTCATGGATAGATAAAGCTGGGTATAATCTGCATAGCAATGAAAATATATGCTATGTTATGCCTTCTGATAATACTGCCTAAGTGAAGCATGTATAATGAAAATAGGATTGGTCCTAGCACGGAACCCTGTGGAACTCAATAATTAACCTTATGCCTGATTTAGAATTTGATTTAGACTTATGCATTGGGTCTTTGCGGGACCTACATACATATCCAGAACCCCCTCTGAACCCTACACCATAACCTACTACGTAACCTGACGTGCACCTCTCACTTCGGATCAGTGCAGCCTGCAAGTATTGCGACTGGTCTGTTCAGCACCGTCGATTCCTCCCGTGCATTTCTGGCTACTTTTTCACCACAGTTTTTGAATTTATCAGTGAGAGAACAACAACTGTTGTCTCAATATAATAATAATCATAGCAACAATATAAGGACTTACAAATGTCAGAAAATTCCTGGAGGAAACTATCAGAATGGATGTGAGAAAATGCACAGAGAAGTGGAAAAACTAGAGGGACCCAGAAGAGAACAAAGTCCCAGCATTTTTAAAACATAAAAATGCTTGAAATTGATTTTTTGTATAATGAGCGCCCCGCTCAAAACAATTAATAAATAAAACATGATTCAGAATGATTCAAATACTGTGTTTAGTATTTCGTTGGCAAATGATTGCATTGTTAATCATAGGTACTGTGTGTAGCAGTAACTGTGTGTGTAACATAAAGACAGAGAGAAAGAGAAAGTGTGTGGCATATGACTGTAGGAACAGATGGAGGCTTCTTACCCAAACACTGCAGGGAGACAGTCTGCTGTTTTGGACAGGAACGACTGTATGTTGCCACAATAAGATAAACATGTTAAAATAGGTACTAGAACCAGTGTTAATGTTAGCCAATAAATTTCATATGATGTGGCATGTACCTGACATTTACACGAGCCTGGATAGGAGAAGATGTTGTGTGGTTGCTCAGTTTTAAACCCATGGAATCTGATTGAATTGTACCACTCACATAGGCACTGGAGACAGAAAGAAAACTGATAAGATCAACGGGCATCTACAGAGACCATTTTCTGCAATCAATGTCTAAGTGAATCTGTAAACTCATTGCGGTTCTGTCACACTGAGACACCCCAGTGATAGCCATTCCTGTGGAGAATCAATCAAACCCTAATCATACAGCAGCAGGTGAAGCGACATTAGATGGACCTCTCTGGGTAATTACAGGTTGGGGTTTGAAGCCCACATGTTTACAAGCTGTTGTTGAAATTGACTCTTCCAAATTACAAGCTAAATCTCTCTTTCATGAAGCCAGTGCTAGGTCTGAATGACTACTACTGAAAAATGTAACACATTTTAATCAGAGTATAGCATCAGATCAATTAAACTTTGGGGATATTGACATTGTCAGTTAAGTAGCGGGGG
>JASGAU010374458.1:0-15119 GCA_030220045.1 Australoheros facetus | reverse complement strand
AAAGTAAAGGGGCCGAATAATATTGCACACCCCACTTTTCAGTTTTTTATTTGTTAAAAAAGTTTGACACATCCAATAAATTTCATTCCACTTCACGATTTGTCCCACTTGTTGTTGATTCTTCACAAAAAATTCAAATTTTATATCTTTATGTTTGAAGCCTGAAATGTGGCAAAAGGTTGAAAAGATCAAGGGGGCCGAATACTTTCGCAAGGCACTGTATCTGTTCTCACTGATCCCAAATTAATCCTCTGTTGTCTGATTTAGGTCACTAGATTCAAACATATTGAATTTTTTATAGAAAAACAAAATATCAAGAAAACTTTAAAAAATCTACAAAAGCCAAAACACAATGGTGGTCTAGAACTTCCAAACTTTTCAAAAGGGACCAAATCAAGCTTAAAACAAGCACTCTGTGGAAAAGCAAAAATCTCAGATCTGCCTTTCATTAGCTCCAGTATCAGGATCTTAACTGTTTTCAAAGCCTTAACATGAACACCTCTCTGACAGCCTGGTGGGAATTTAAAAAAAGTCTTGCTTATCCCATATTAAAAAACACCCATTTGGAACAATCCAGATATATGTCAGAAACAGAAAATACTGAATTTTTCAGCATAGCAAGAGAAAGGGGTAAAGAATCTAGAACATGTTTTCAAGATATAAAATTATTTAATTTTTTTTTCTCTTTCAGGTGCTGAATAAAATAAAAACCTTAACAAGATGAGCCTTTAGAGAATTTATACACACACACACACACACACCATGGATACTTTCACACTATTGGGCATAATCACTTACTGATGTACAGTGTGTTCCAGGAGTCGTGAAGTCTTGTAATTTACCTACTTGAGTGGGACTGTATTCCCTCAAGCTGCCATGTGCTTGAGCTTCAAACAGTGATTTCTTGCATTTTCCTGAAATCAAAAGTTAAATATAAAAATCTGGCATTCCTTCATTGATGTTCACTTGCTTTCAAGCTCCAATATTGCTGCATTCAAATTCACTGGAATGCAAAAAATGTCTCCAGCTGTTCTTAGTCGGAACTAAATGGCAGACCGGCACACTGCTTCAGAGCTGCCACATCAGAACTGTTTTATTAATAACTGCAATGGAAGGATTTGATCAAATAGAGCTTCTTCAGTCACTTCTTAAAGCATAAGTAGTAGTTGCAAATATCATATTATATATACTGAATATCACAGTGTGTTACAAGCAATGAAGTAGTCTACATGATACTCAGGTATACATTAAAAAAAATGCACAAGGACATGTAACTGTATAATTTTGTGACATAACTGACTTTAGTGATTATCATGTATGTGCATATTTATGCCTTTAGCATTTCATTGCATGCAGTAAAATTCAGATGAAAATGCACTGACATGACAAGGCATACCATGATATGGCATCATTTTTAGTTGCGGCATCATCTAGAACTAATCACCAACCAATAAACAGTTGCTTGATGCTTGTTAATTTGACAGCTTAAAGCTCTCTTTGTCAACATTAACATTTCACTATTGTAGCACATACTATCAGAGAAGTGTGGACTGAGGCACTATTGGGGTTTTAAAAGAAATGATACTTAGTTAACATTAATCAGCTAAATATTTAATTCTGAAAAAAAAAAACACTCATACCCAAGCCTGCATTATATAGTAACAGATCTACCAACTAACCAATGTCATTTTTGTGGTGGTTTCTTCCAGAGGTGAAGGCATACTTCACCAACTGCAAACAAGTGTAAACAGCCTGAAATCAGTAGTCTGTTTGCATTCAAGGAGCTGAAATCTTTATGTTTGTTTATTTGCACTAATAGCCAACTATAGTCTATAATTCTTCACAATTGTTACTCAAACAGGTGTGTACCACGTTATTTGTTAGGGACTTCCTACTAAACTTTCTGAATAATATATTGTAGATATAATCAACATTTACATCAATTATGTGTACTGGAGTCTATTCTTATGGAGCCTACCCCAGCTTTCATATGGAGAGAGCAGAGGGTGCACCGTCTACAGGTCACCAGTCTATCACAGGGCATCTGTCAGTCAGTGCAGAGAAATTAACTGAGCACTTTAGGATCCTGCAGCAGAGTGAGGACTAAATGGCAACAGTGTTTTCTGGGTGGTGGTGAAGACGGGAGAAATGTTCTAAGGGCATGAATGAAGGAATGTTTTCAACCCAAAAAGCATGACAATAACCTGTACACCTCCTTCCATTGATGTTGGTTTACTAAGACTGAAAACAACAACAGTAACTCAGTAAGAATACAAGTATATCTATATCTTCCTTGTTTGATTATTCACATTACTCACATAGTTACAAGACTTGATTAAAAGTAATGAGCAGACACCAGTGTTTCCTGCAGACAAGAAAAAGAAGTAAGCTTGATTTAATAACTAATTATATCAGCTTTGTTAACAGTTACCACTGCAGCATGGTGTTAAATTTGCATTGTCCCCGTCCCTTAGTTTGTGTTTGTCTGTCTCTTTATGCTCTCCTTTTTCCTTTCTTCTTTTCTTTTTCCTCACATCCCCAAAGAGATTGCTTAATATGGCTGCCCCTCCCTGAGCCTGGTTCTGCCAGAAGTCTCCTGTTAAAGGGATGTTTTTCCTTTAACAGGAGCAAGAAGCCCAACAATGAAATGCTCATAGGGGATCATCTCATTGTTGGGCTTCTTGTTCTAATATTGCAGGGTCTTTGCCTTACAATATAAATCTAGCAATTAAAAGTTATCAGTGACAAAACCTAAACTTCCACACCAAATTCTGACATTACATATTGTTTAGAAAGACCCACTCTTGGTATAAATCCATTTAGGGACAAATTTTGAGCACAAAAATTGGTTAAATGAAAGCCAACAGACCAACTGGAAATTATACATTGTACATATTCTATAAACTTGAAACTCAGATTGTTTTTTTGACATTCCATTAGGGTTTTAGTGATCTGGTGCTTCTAAGGCATATTAAGCCATATATTGTAATGCTTGTAGTATTAACAAAAACGTTTTTTGACTAAAAATTCATTAATAATTATGTATGCAGGCTGTTTCTGTATACTGCATAGTTTTATTGTTTTTTCATGCCACATAGAGACTGACAAGCAAAACAAGATTAATAAGCCAATAATCAATGGTTCAATGTTTCCATGGACAGGTGCTGAGTATGGGATGCTCTCTGTGGGTCAGTATGTTGGAGCTAAGATAACCTCACCCATAACCTCACCTGGGGGTTTGTTAGTGGCAACAAGTTAAAGTATTGTGATCCGTAGAATTCCATTATAGCCTGATTAAACTGTCAGGTTAGTTCAATCAAGCTAAATTAAGCTTAAACTCAGTTCAGTTCAATTCAGATTTGTATCTATAATACAAAGTCAAAACGACAGTTGCCTACTATAAGGTAAGGATCCAACAGTATTCTGGAGAAAACCTCTACAATCAAATGACCCCCTGTTAGCAAGCACTTTGTTATAGTGGGAAAGAAAAACTCTGAAAAAAGAAACCTGGCTCAGGGAGGGGCAACCCTCCCTTATTGAGGTATGAGGGGAACTAGAAAAGAAGCAAGACCTCGGAAAAGAAACAAAAGGAGAGAAAACTAACGGAGTGAAAAGTCAAAAATTTTATTACATGCTACAGTGTAAACATGTGTGACGTGAACAGAGGTGAACGGAGAACAAGTGCTCAGCGTGGCTCACAGCAGACTTAGCCCATAGAAGCACAACTGAGGGATAATTCAGGGTCAACCAATCCAGCATAAACTATAACCTTTATCATAAAGGTTGGTTTATATATATATATATATATATATATACCCACACGCACACACACACACACACACACACACACAGGTGCTGGTCATAAAATTAGAATATCAAGAACAAGTTGAGGTAATACTTTATAACTCGACCCACAGCTAGGCCAAAAGAAGGCCATAAGAATGTTGTACAACCGTGACTAAGGCTGGTTGTACCGTGAATAAGGCCAAACAACTGTGAATAAGGCCGTACAACCGTGACAAAGGCTGGCTGTATTGTGAATAAGGCCGTACAAGGCTGGTTGTACCATGAATAAAGCCGTACAACCGTGACTAAGGCTGTCTGTAATGCGAATAAGGCCATACAACAGTGACTGAGGCTGGTTGTACTGTGAATAAGGCCATACAACCCCCGTGACTAAACGTTTTATAATACGACCTGCGGCTATGCCATAAGAATGCTGTACAACCGTGACAAAGGCTGGTTGGAAGGCTTTAAGGCCTTTGCACACCGGATGCGTAAATTCCGTGCGAATGTTTCGTACGTTAAAAATAATTTTCGGACTCGCCTGTTCTTAATGGAGCCGTTCACACCAACCGCGTCATTTTACAGGACGAATTTGCGGCATTTCTTTTTTCGGATCAAGTTCGATTTTTCTGACTTTCGCAAGTGAACAAACAGGTCTGACCAATCAGAGCGCTGCATTTAGCAACATGTGAGGTCATAGCTCAAAACGCGCACCAACGTACTGAATATACAGTGACGTGGGAACAATAAAATCAAACTATTTTTCCTCCGACACACAGCTACACGCTGCTCCGGGTCAGTCGGCTCTCTGAAATTATTGTCTGCCTCCTCACATGTGATCCCAACTCTGCCAACAAGAGCTCAAACTGTACCACTGACATCCTGAAATATGCGTGAAAGCATCTGTGATGCAGCTTCAACTCCGGGATCAAACCATGAAACTCTCCCTGCTGCCGCTTTCTTATGAGTTGGATGAACCCAGAATCTCTGTTTCTCCCTTCTTTTGTTTAGAAACATCAGGGCCTCATTACATCATCGTTTGATGTCGACTGCATTTTTTTTTCACCATGTGTTATATGAGGAGGATTTACATTTTTTTGTCGCAAAAACGCAACGCTTCTGATGTGTATGCAGGTTACACAACAGGTTTGCATCCGAAAGAATCAGAATTTCGTGTCGTTTTTACGCAACGCATCCGGTGTGAAATGCACACCTGTCAAGTCTCCCGTTTTGGCTGCGAAATTCCCGTATTTTACTTCTCTGTCCCGGCGTCATCCCGTATTTTTATTTTCCCGTATTTTCAATTTTTTTAAAGCATTCCTGTGCCGCTCGAAAGTGAATTGTCACTATCACTAGGTTAGTGCCGACAGCTGGAACAACCCCGTAAAAACAACTGGACCTCAGTGTGCCCTTTTCACAGAGTTCGGTGACGTGTTTCCGGTTTAGTTTAGCAGCCAAACAAAGTTTAGCCGTTTTTTTTTTTTGCCCCATAAAGCGATATAGCGACAGGGAAATCCTCCGCTGTCACCATGTTTTGTGAACATGAACCCTTCTTACTGTGTCCCTTCGTACACTTTGGCATTGCCCAGACCTCACTTTGTCTCCACCCTCCAACCCCCGAACCTCACTTAAACACCAAGCCTGCCCACCCGCTCCCTCCTCCCCCATCCCCGGTCCTTGCTTCGGCCTTTATCAACCTTTAAGACAGCCGACAGCAACTACAGCCGTAGTTAGCAGTCTCACCCCACAGTGTTTTCATTAAATTTGATATTCTAACATTAAACAATACGGGACAAAATTAATCTATGTAATGTGGGTCTAGGCAAAGCATTAAAGTCATTAAGTTATTTCATGAAGTTTATTTGTAGTTCTAAACATATTTATGGTGTTTTTTTTCTTCACTTTTTGTCTCTCCAAAGATGTTTTTCCTCTCTTCTGTAGCCTCGATTGCAACTACAGTACATCCACATGAACAATTATGCAAATTAGGTGATGACGTCACATAGTGACCTATTTTCAGGGAAAATTTCCCGTATTTTTAAATACAAAACTTGACAGGTATGGTAAAACGGCGTTTAGTCACGGTTGTATGGCCTTATTCATGGTACAACCAGCCTTGTATGGCCTTATTCACGGTACAACCAGCCTTGTACGGCTGTTTTTGCTTCGGCCACTGTCCGAGCTGCGTTCCATTGGCCTGCTGATACCTGTCAGTTGCCTCCGGAGTCCCACAGGCTAACCAAGTCCGATAGGACTCCTTCAGTTTGATGGCTCCCTTCACCTCCGGTGACCAACATCTGGTTCAGGGGTTACCACCACGACAGGCACCAACCAACAGGCTCAACGATGGAGGTGCAGAACATGGTCCATTCTGACTCAATGTCCGCATCTTCCCTTGGAATGCTGTTGAATTTCTGTCAGAGTTGGGAGTTGTCTTCCTGCTTGTCCTTTTCAGGGTCGCAGGGGGGGCTGGAGCCTATCCCAGCCGTCAAAGGGCGAGAGGCAGGGTACACCCTGGACAGGTCACCAGCCTGTCGCAGGGCTAACATAGAAAGACAGACAACCATTCACACTCACATTTACACCAATGGGCAATTTAGAATCAGCAATTAACCTAATATTAAACCTAACTTAATTATCTGTTAGACATATCTTCCATTGTCTTTGTTGTCTTCTTGCATCTTTGTTTATTATTTATTTATTTGCTTCTTTATTTCTGACTACTGTTGTGCTTGCTTGTGTGCCTATAATGTTAAAGTGCTACTGGAACTTTAATTTCCCTTATGGAACCATCCCAAAGGGATTAATAAAGTTTAATCTAAACTAACCCCACTAACTCCACGTCTTTGGACTGTGGGAGGAAACCTGAGTACCCGGAGAAAACCCACACAGACATGAGGAGAACATGCAGCATGGTTCTTGCTGTGACAAAACTGTGCTAACCACCACGCCGCCATGCTGAAGATAACAGTGGTAATGGGTACTTGTTCTTTACTGTGAATTCATTTACTCCCCGGAAATCAATACAGGATCGGAAGGTCTTGTCTTTTTTCTCCACAAAGAAAGATCCCGCTCCTGCAGGAGTTAAAGACGGACAGATTATACCTGCAGCCAGCAAAGCTCTGATGTATGTCTCCATATGCTCTCACTTGGGTTTGGAGAGGCTCTAAAGGGAACTTTTGAAGAAAGGTGCACTGGGTAGTAAGTCTCTATCACAGTTATAAGGACAACGGGGTAGCTGTGGCTCAGGAGGTAGAGCAGGTCACCTACTAATCGGAAGGTTGGTGGTTTGATTCCTGGCTGCTCCGGGCTGCGTGCCAAAGCATCTTTGGGCAAACAACCCCAAGTTGCTCTCCAATGCAACCGGAGTATGAGTGTGTGTGAATGTTAGATGGAAAGCACTGAAGTGTAGAAAGAAGTGCTTGCATGAACCCCAAGTTGCTCTCCGACGCAAGCATTGGACTAAGAATGTGTGTGAATGTTAGACAGTAAGCATTTAGCTTAGATACACTTGGAACTGCTTGTATGAATGGGTGAATGCAAATGTCTTGTATAAGCGCTTTGAGTGTTCCGTTAGAGTTTTCTACTCTAAGTAAGAACTAGCCCATTTACAATGGGGAGAGAGAGAGAGGGAAAAATCTTATACTGGAATACCAAATCATAATATTCCAGAGGTACTGATGATAAATCTGGAGATTTAGTGGGCTCTGGGAGTGGACTAGCGTTATTGGGTGGAGAGGCACATTTGAGGTAGTGCTGATGGCAGACATTACTCCGGGCAGAAATTGTGCTATGCCATAACATTCATTAAAAAGTTCCAATTCAGGCTGATCCTACACTCAATCTCTCACCGGAATACTCCCTCTCACGGTTACTCACAAACATGGGATCCAGGTATCCTGCGCAGAGGGGAACAGAAGGTTAGTAGTGATCTCAGACGTCAAGCTGACTTACAGATTTGGAAGAGTCAATTCCACTATTTCCAATGCAACGATCAGACGTTTTTAACAGCAGCAACACAATTGATTCTTTTCTCTTTTTTTAATATTAGATAGATAGAAACATGGTGCTGTTTGCAGATATTTAATAATCGATTCTATACAGGAGCTGAGTCCAGCCTCATACGGTGTAAACCATTTCAGTGCTTCATCTTTGGCTGCCTGTCTAAACATCCTTCTATTTAGTACAGTCACGACAGCAGAACTAATGTCTGAACTACAGCATTGAATTTTAATTAGCATTCAAGTACAACAGAATTATTTCTTTAGTCAGGGTAAATTCATTTAAGCGCACAGATTAGCTACTCAAAACTGAGTTGAGCCCCCCCCAATTGCTGACTGCTCATCTTAGCTAGCTAGCTAGCTAGCTAATTTACTCATTAGCTAAGACATTCAACTTACTGATACAATGATGCCTCAGGTCTCTGATGTTCTTATGTCAGTTACTTGAGTTTACTGCAGAACACCACATGTCAGTTTGAAACAGTCATGCTTATGGAAAGTAAACACTGTATTTCCGTTCAGCGTCCCTACTCTAGCTGCAGTTCTCAAACAGAGATACACAAGTTTTGGCATCATGATTTTACAACCAAATTTTATAGCTTTGATTTAGTAACTAAAATCAAACTTACTGTATAGGAAAAATTACCCATCCAACCATTCTCTTCCTTTTATCCTGTTCAGGGTCACGGGGGTGGTGGGGGGCTGGAGCCTATCCCAGCTGTCATAGCGCAAGATGCAGGGTACACCCTGTACAGGTCAACAGCCTGTCACAGGGCTAACACAGAGAGACAGACAACCATTCACACTCACAGGCAATTTAGAATCACCAGTTAAACTAACCCCACTGACTGCATGTCTTTGGGCTGTGGGAGGAAATCGGAGTACCCGGAGAAAACCCACACAAACACAGGAAAAACACACAGAAACTCCACACAGAAAGACCAAGGCCAAGGCGGATTTGAATCCAGACCTTCTTGCTGCAAGGCAACAGCACTAACCACCGCAAAATCACCCCTTAAAGCCACATCAGTGTGATAAGACCGCCTTATAAAATAGCAGAATGCATCTTTGGGAAACATTTATCTGAGGTGAACTTTTTTTTGTTTCAGTTTGACCCCAGTCCCATCCGCTTACATTGAGTTGGTGGGGTGTTTGACCTTAACTGCAACAAGAGAGGTGTTTAGATCGAGGGGCCCTGTATGATAGTCTCAGTTCTTCTGTCAGATTGTCAATCTTGAGTTAAATTACAGCCATTCCTTCTTGTGTTAATATCCTCTACCCTGTTCCTTATCTTTGTCACTTGTTGCTTATCTTTGTTTATAACCACTTACTAGTCTGTGACCTGCTTCCATGTTGTATAAAGCACTTTGAGTGTCAAAGTAGAGTAGAAAAGCGCTATATAAGAAGCAGCCCATTTACCATTACCTCCCTTTGGGCCTTATTTATGCCATGAGGATGTGATGATCATGAGAATGTTCACTGATTCTAACATCACTGTTTGGCTAACTTTGGCACTTTTTTGGAAGAACATCATTTTGGGATGCAGATATGGAAACATTTCAATTCAGTTTTATTCATATAGCGCCAATTTGAAACCTTGACCTGAGCAGCAGACATGGTGCCTGAATGACAGCATAGCATGAAAAGCCAGGTGTTTTCACTATCTTTAGTCTCACGCTCATGGATCAATTAATGAGCTCAGTGTGAATGAGTATGTGTTGCAGATTTCTCACAATACATTATAATAAGCTGTTGTTCTGAAGCAACTTTACCATAATAGTTAGTCTTTGTTGCAATGTATTAACCGTTGATAATAATATGATAAATGTGCAAGTAGTGAAGAAAGCAATACATTTAAAACCTGTTGCATGAAGTACTAACAGACATCACAGTGCACTATCTGTAAAGAAATCAATGGAGCAGCCAGGCCAGCACTCTGTTCTGTGCCCTGTAAAGCTCAGTCCCTGCTGGAATTGGCCCCATTCAAGCCCATCACTCCATTAAGCCTATACATTCTTCTCATTATGAACATAGTTAGAAACCAATTAATTGAAGTGATTAAAGTATTTCCTAACTCAAGTGGAGTTAAGAAGATTGAGGTCAAATAGTGTTAATTTATTTTTGTGAATATTCTACTGGTGCCCCTCATACACAAATTATCAAAAGCACTCTTCTGCTTTTGCACTGATTAATTCCAAACCTTAATTGTTGTGTGTGGAATAGCTCTGGGTGGACAGACAAAACTGTCCGTTACTTCATTCTTGTGTCTTAGAGTAATGTCACTTCAACATAGAAACCTTGTGATGACCAGGTTTTCCTCAAAGCTGATCAGGTGTAAGAACAACATCAGAAGCCTGGGAAGTTGGACATGCAATGTCACAGCGCAGAAAGCTATATTCATCAAAAGTAGGTGTCCAACCTGCCTTCGCGAGCAACATTCTCCCCTGTTTAAGGGCAGAGTGTGTGCTCAGTATTTAAATAAATTATGCCTTTCAGCCATTTAATTTGTGTTTTCAAATTACTTATTTCCAAAGGGGTCATTAGCAGAAGGCTTGCAAACGTGTTTTTATATTTATACAAATACAGTCATGTTATAACTATATGTGTGCCATAGTGATGCAGCAGTTAACAAGGACAACTCAGAGCAAAAAATAAAAAAACTGGGTTTGAACCACCTGGTTGGCTAGGGCCATTCGTTGCAGATATGTTCTCCCTATCCCTGCGTGCACTCACTGTCAGGGCCCTCTGTTCATTCTGCACTGATCCACCCTTTTTCTTTTTTTTTCTCCTGTCATCTCTCCCATGTGTGTTTTTGTTTAACTTACCTTGTGTTTCAGGGGTCTACTGAGGGATCTTCTCCCACTTAAATACATGTAGTAGCCAGCGATGAGCAATCACAGGTTAGATAATTGGCAACAGGTGTGCCGACGCAGACCACCTCTGAACCATAGGCTGAGTTAATTCATACCCATTCACACAGACAGAAGGGGAGGAGAGTGAGAGCAAGGGAGAGGAAAAGAGAATGTGGTAGAGTTGTGCAGGAGTGGGGTATAATATGTGCACATGTGCACTGACAAAGGCCTTCTGATAAGGGTCTTCCATTCAAAATTTCTCCTTTACAAATACTTGTATTTGTGATACATAAATAACTGAGCAGTATAGTCAGCTGCTTCTCCAGTGAGGATGAATTTCATCTCCACCATCTCGGACTGCAGCTGGCAAGAATAGTCTTTGTTTGGCTCTATACCTTCAGTGAGCTTGGTGTCCAACTGTTACAAGAGATTCTGTTTTGAGTAAGTGGCCGAATGATATAGAGGACAGCTGGAATCACAACCTAGCCAAGAAGCCAGCTGGCACAACACATGAACAGCTGGGCTACCTGGTTTGCAGCGACTGAAATAAAATGGATGGAATTGTCCACTAGCAAATTGATCAAAGATAACATTGTTCTCTTTTGGACTGGTTAAAAAAATGATTAAATGATTCACAAAATATATAATGCTGTGAAAAAGTATTTGCAAATGTCCTGATTTCTTATTTTTTTGCATATTTGTCACACATCTTTCAGATCATCAAACAAATTTTTATATATTAGTCAAAGATAACCTGAGTAAATACAATATGCAGTTTTTTAATGATGATTTCATTTATTAAGTGAAAAAAGTTAACCAAAGCCACCCGGCCCTCTGTGAAAAAATAACTGCCCCAAAACCAAATTGAATGTTTTGCCACCCTTGGCAGCAAGAACTGCAGTCAAGTGTTTACATTGACTGACCATGAGCCTTTCGCGCCACTGGAAATTTTAGCCCATTTTACTTTGCAGAATTGTTTTAATTCAGCCAAATTGGAAGGTTTATGAGCAAGAATGACCTGTTTAAAATCATGCTAAAGAATCTCAATCTAATTTGAGTCCAGAGTTTGAGTAGGCCACTAGCAGGATGGCTGTGGCTCAGGAGGTAGAGCAGGTCACCTACTAATCGGGAGGTTGGCGGTTCGATTCTGGGCTGCATGCCAAACTACGCTTTGGCAAGATACTGAACCCCAAGTTGCTCTCTGATGCAAGTATTGGAGTGTGCATGATAGATAGTAAAAGCACTTAGTTTACATACAGATGGAAGTGCTTGTATGAATGGGTGAATGCAAATAAGCTCTTTGAGTGCTCAGTAAGTGTAGAAAAGCACAATATAAGAACTAGTCCATTTAGTCAGACTCTTGTTTTGTTTTTGAGTAATTCAGAAGTGGACTTACTAGTCTGTGTTTTAGATCATCGTTCTGCTCCAAAACCAAAGTGTGCATGACCTTCAGGGTATGAACTGGTGGCTGGACATTCTCTTTTTTTCTAAATGACAAAGACAGAGCAGAATTCATGGTTCCATCAATTACATCAAGTTGTCTTGGTCTATCACCACCATGTTTGACTGTTGGCATGATGTTCTTCTCATGAAATGTTGTTAGTGGGACACAGACATTCCAAAAAGGTAAACTTTTGTCTCGCCAATCCACAGCATATTTCCCCATATATTTCCTCGGAGGGATCATCAAAGATGTTTTTTTTTTTTTCACAAATGCAAGATGAGCCTTTGTGTTCTTTTTTGTCAGCAGTGGTTTTCACCTTGGAAATCTCCCATGGATGCCATTTTTGCAGAGTGTTGTTGATATAATTCTACCAATTTCGAATCAGTACAAACGAAATCCTGCCTACTTGTAACCTAACATGACCGGGTCTTTGCATCTTATGTGATTTTTTTGTTGTTTTTGCTTTTTTTGCAACACCAAAAGTATATAACATTTAAAAATAGAGTAAGACATGTGAAATTGTCACGGTGCTGTATGGCTGTGTATGGAGGTGAGGACCTAATAGCAGGACGCAGGAGACAGCAGGTAAGAGTGATGAGAAGCAAATATTTAAGTAGGAGTGCAGTGGCAACAGGAACCAAAAGATGAGGCAAACAGATGAAATAACCTAAACTGGGAACAAACTAGAACTATCATGGAAACAGGGAGCCAGAGCGCAGACACAACCATAAAACAACAACAATCCAACAAAGGAAAATGGGAAGACTGAGACTATAAATACACAAGGTAATTAGGGAATGGGCGACAGGTGAGGGCACATCTGAAACTAATTACACAAATGAGAAGGGGAAGTAAAACTAAACACAGAGCACAAGGGACAAGAACTGACAAAATAAAACAGGAAACAACTAGGCGAAGACAGAAATGCAGACTTGACACTACACAGGAAGTAAACAACACCACAATACAAAGAAGACCAGAGACATGAAAAGGAACAAAACAAACACAGGGGTACCACAAAGGGAACACTATGAATAACTAACAAATAAGGACCACAGAACAACTGAGACACTAAATGAATAAACTAAGAAACACCATAACACCAAATCATGAGAAAGAAAACACAAAATGCTGGGCATAAGGCCCAGGATCATGACAGAAATGCTATTTTTATGACTCCTTACAATAAGAGAGGCAGATTTAATAACAATTTAGACTTAATATACTCTCTTGGCCCCCTATTATATGGTTTGTGGGTGGGTTTTGAAAAGGATTACATTAAAAAAAAATCACTAATAATGATATTTAAAATATTTGATGATAACATAGATATTGATGTCAGTTTATTTCAAGTAAATAGCAAAATCTGTTGACAACAATAGTGGATGTAAAGTAGGAATTATGAATACCTGCATATTTTTATCTTATACCCATTTCCATGGACTATGTTATTTTAGCATGCTTTTGACAAGTGGCAGTTTTTACATTATCAGCTGTGGGAAAAGAAAGAGAAGGAAGGAAAACGAGGGTTCTCTACTTACACAGTTATTAGGCTGAGATACACGCACACACACACACACGCAGTCTAACTACAAGGCCAAAGCAGAAACAGCTTGTCTTACACTGTTACAGTGTGTTCCCTTACCCAATTCTTGAGTACATGAAAAACATCACTTTCCATGAACCCTGAGCACTACTTATAACATAGCAAGAAGTGTAATTGTTTGGATCACTGTGCTTCAGCATTATGCTTTCTGGCTTCATTATCCCAGAGATTATGGAGAGGTTTTTGGAAGTAGGTTAGTTGTCAGACAGCTTTGAAAATCCCCAGCTTTTGGCTGCTCTTGACACTCTGGTTGAACCCATCCTATTAATGCTGGATTATTGTGGAGAGGCAATGTCTCTTTAACAAGGGAATAGAGCACAACATTTCAGCGGGGGTAATTTCATCTTGCAGAATTTAATTGCTCTATTCGTGTGCTTTTAAGATGCACCAAGCAGATTTGCAGATTCCCAGGAATACCTTTCTGTACCATACCATGTTCAGCAGAAATGGCTGATAACAAATATGCATGGTTTACAGCTGCAACATCAAAGTTTTAGCATCAGACTAAATAGTTCCCCCTTCAGTGAGGATATGTTTTCTGCAAACATCTGTATTTCAAGGGAGCTTGTATTGTCTTAAGCAGGGGTGAAAGTAAGACGATACTGTGTACCACCAAAAAATTCTGCGCCGGTACGCAGTACCTGGAAGTGGGGCAGCAGCTGTCTGCTGTAAAGCCGTCATTCAGAACCAGTCATGGCTGCACTTTGGGTCTGAATAGATCTGCTAGCAATAAGCAATTTAAAACACGACATAATCACTTAATAATCATGTAACTGGCCGTACCAAAATCATCACCGTCTGGTTATTGTTGGCTCTGGAAAACCCATTTTTAACATGATTGGCCGAATGAGGTTTCAATCAAAGTGGGAGGGTCAAGCTTGCCATATAAAACACACTACATATGTCCAGCGGACAGGACATGGCCAGTAAACAGGCTACGACATGGGTTTTCCAGAGCCAGGGCATCACATGGTTTTTTTCAGGTGATTTTGGTGCGGCCAGTTAACAGGTTGTGTTTTGTATCTTTCTGCGATACAAAATATCCCAATTAAAAGCAATGAGAAATTAACTAATTGTGTTTCATGTTTTTCTGCTCAATTTCAACAACCCAGCGCATCTCGCAAACACTGCTTATGACCAGAGATTGTATTTACGCTACACAAGAGCGCATTTACCACCAAAACACAGTGGTTGCCAACGGGACTGAGGTTTTAGAAAGTTTGGTGATTATTTCTTTCCAGGAGTTTTGTATTGGTGGCCAGAGACAGAATGTGTGGAGGTGGTCATCAATTGTGTTAAGTGTACAGTGTGTACAACCATCCCAGTTCCTTAACAATTGAAAAGATATATTCCACATTGTCAAGTGCTTCTAATTTCTGCCTTATACAGGTAGGCAACAGTAAAGTTTATGTATATATATATATATATAT
>JASGAU010374457.1:0-11783 GCA_030220045.1 Australoheros facetus | reverse complement strand
GGTGCTGGGGGGCTCCTGCATTAGCCGCAGCTCTGCTTCGCTCCACCTGTTGCGACTCGTTCTGTAAGTTTGACTGCGCCGTGACTCCAGATGTTTCCTCATATTTGACGTAGTGTTTTTGAAGCTAGATAGCACTTTGTTTGCAGCACAGAGTGCACAACTAACCTTGATGTTGTCATCTTTAGCTGACACAAACTCATAATAGTGGCTGAATTTCAGCTAGAAAACACGCATCTCTCTCCTCCCTCCCTTGTTTACATTTGTGTGGCTGTGCTGTTGTTGTCCTCATGCCGAAAACGGGACTTAACTGTCGCATCTGCCAGACGTCACTTCCCGAGACGCAAGAAGAAAGCAAAAATATATCTTTGTACTGAGGAAAATGACAAAAAAGTAACGCAAAGTTACTTGGATAAGTAACTTTAATCTGATTACTGGACTGCAAATAGTAACGCGTTAGATTACTTGTTACCGGAAAAAAGTAGTCAGATAAGAGTAACGCGTTACTAAGTAACGCGTTACTGACATCACTGCCTATAATAAAGAAATGAGGGGGTGGTTCCAAGCTTTTGTGCACTACTGTATTAAATAATCGTCATATTTATTCACTCATTTCTGCTGCACTGATACTGGAAATAAAAACTTCTAGTGTGACTGCTCACTCAGCTCTACTACTGCTGTATTTATTCCAGAAATGTATTATCATGTTAGCGCAGTAATATCGTTAGGGCCTGGAGTTTGGAGCTCCCGATGAATTTGTATGGCCTTTTCAAGGCCAGTGGAGAAATCATATTTTTTTTGCTGTCCCTTCTTTATTAAAGCACCACTTCTGCATCTCACTGCTTCACAGGTTATCAGCTGTGTCCCCACCCGTTGGTGTCCAGCTGTCGAATGACTGGCTTTAAACTCCTCTAACTCATTTAAAGTTTATTGTCTCTGTAGCTCATTTCATTTCTCAGGTTCTTGAGAGTTCTTATTTCCGCAGTGCTTTTTTCCTGCATTTGCCCTGTAACAGCTGGTAATGGCTCAGTAACCGAGATGATTGGTTTATGTCCCGCCTTTACTGTTAAATAATAACAATAAATAAGCAGCCCGAGAGTATTGAAAGCAATGTGTGTGTGTGAAGCACTGTGCAGATTATTCGACTGATTTCCCAAGAGGTTTCCTGACCCTTTCCTTTCCTTTTATTTTTTTTTTTATTTTTATTTTTTTTTGGGGTGGGGGGACTTTTATGAAGGAGTGGGCCCCATTGGTGTGCAGAGGCAGAAATGTTTGTCCCGCTAACAGTGTTTGTGCTCAGACATGGAAGACTGTAATGGAATCAGCAGCAGGAAATGAAGGGGCTTTAACCAGCTCTATCACATGCTCAGCTGAGGCACCAGCGGCTCTACCTGTTTACAAAAACGCCACTTTTTCTGCTTTTCCCCTAATTCCATCAATCCTTTTGTCTGCAGTCTTCTGTCACTCCTGTTTATATGTTTCTCCCTTCTCTTTTGTTTCTTGTCCATCTTCCCCATCCCTCTCTCAGGCCTGTGGGGGTGGGGTGAAATCATCGCATTATAAATAAAACAAGAGATGTATACACTTTGATGCCTATAAGCTCGGCCAGAAATACAAAGCCTGCCATGTACAAGTCTGCATGACGTTTAGTCCACAAATACAGATGGACGGGCAGGAGTCAGCGTGAATTCAGATGTTCTCCTCTTCACCCAGAATAAAAGGGAATACAATACGGTGGACAGAGAGTGAACTTAGTTTCAACTGACAGGGCTAATAGAGAAATGTGCTGCGGGGGACCTAAAAGTTTCTGCATTTAGTTAAAAAAAGAAGTCCCACATGTTTCTGCCATCAGCTGCTGCTTTACTGCTTTTTTCCCACCATTACATATTTAGTCTCATTCCTGGAATAATGTGCAAGAAGTAAATCCAACCTTTGGCTGCCTTAGTAATGGCTCCTACTTTTGGTGCCACAGGAAATGGACCTTTTTTTTTTTGCAGCCACTCTGGAGCAGCAGCAGCTAAATGCCTTGAATTTCTGAAGAATAAATGATAGACCTCTGAAGCATGACATCACTGACACGATGAACGGGGCACTGAATGTTCCTGTGAGTTTTACGAGAGTACCTATTCTCGGTTTACATACAGGCCCTTTGGCCCGCTGTCTCTTGTCTCTCCTCGCCTTCTCATTTCGAACCCAGAGGTCCCATTCTGCGTCTGGACCCACTGATACTGTACACGCTCCCCGTCCTCGCTCAGCATATAGTAGCAGAGAGTGTAAACACAGGCCCATTTAAATGAGGCACGTGCGTGCAGGTGAGAGCCAATTTTCGACTGCTGCTGTTGACATAGGCTGGCTCGATTAGCAGAGCTGCCTCAACAGCCAAGGACCAGAGTGGCTAATGGTTTCCTCTGCTGCGGGCCTGCTCTCTGTCTGACACTCAGCTAGCAGAGCGCCATTAACGCCCCGACTTTGCTCGTGTGTGCGTACGTGTGAGTGGACAAGGATGAATTTGGAGAATCTGGCAAATGCATCATACACTAATGAATATGTCAACTTGCTAAATATACTATATTAGATCCTTTAAATAAACAATTTTTACAGTAATTGATGACCACTGCGCTCAGATCAGAGGAAATGGTTGGGCTAAGACAGGGGTCGGCAACCCGTAATCCGGAAAGAGCCATTTAAACCCGGTTTACACGGAAAAGCCGCAAATACTAGCGGAAGCCGGTAGCGGTTACCTATATTGAGAAACTAAAATAAATAAATAAAATGATTTTATTTTAATATTTCAAGATCACACTAATTTTCCAATTTAAAACTACAACAAAAACCGAACTGAGAAAAATAAAATGCACTTAAACTGGATACTTATAATTTACTTCCTCGAGCCGCACAGAGCTGCAGATTAAACCTGGATGAGCCGCAGGTTGCCGACCCCTGGGCTAAGGTCTCGACTTATCACAAGGAAACCTGCGAGCTCAGACAGAGATGTACCTCTGCAGATGATGACACAATAAACATTTTTACCCAGAAAAGTGTACGCACACATGCATATGAATGACTGTTTGCGTGGGTGTGCTTGGCAGTGAGATGCAGCAGCTGTTTTTTTTTTTGTTTTTTTAACACAGCAATTAATGTATTTTGCATGCACCTCATGCCTGTTTGTCATCATTTGACTAACAGGTGAGCGCAAAACTGGCAGATGTGCTGGCATATGCATCTGCATGCTCTGCTCATCTTTGCCATCCGAACATTAATAAATTCAATGTACAAACGTCACTTTGCTGACATTTTTGTTTGCCGGTATTTCACTGCATGAAGACACTAACAGCTCTATTTTCAGGTGAGTGACCAATCACAGGACACCCCACCCACCCACCCCACCCCCCATTTGTCTCATCAGTCAGAGGGGTCACTGCAAATTGATGTAAAACGATCACTTGCAGCCTGTGATGAAACATTCCTGTATAGGACAATGTGCTAGAGTCATCTGAGGATAAAGAAATGTATACCTCTCTTGTTCATTTATGATATCATTTCAGAGAATGCCTGTATTTCTTTTTTCAAGCTCCAGAGACCTGTATTTCTAACTATCGTCCTTGGAGTTTACACCTTTTTTTTTCTTCCTGTTGAGAAAATCGAGCAAAAGTCCTTAAATTTATCTTATCGTCTAACAGTTTTAAAGGTTGTTTGTGAATAATACACAAGTTAGTCTACACAAAAGTGCAGTTTTTCCAAGTTTGATCATACTCTGCCTTTCTGAATCTGAGTGCATGTGTGTACCATACACACACACACATGGATGGTTTCCAGCTGTTTAGCACTTATGACAAACGAGGGAGAACAGGATGGTGAAAGTATGGGGGTCTAATATGGCACTGGCAGTTGGGGGTGTTGATAATTTCCTCCTTCCGCTTCCTAGGGGCAGGTGCAGGATATNCCCCCACACACACACACACACACACACACATTCTTCACTGTCATAAGGCAGAAGCGACGCCTATATGGCAACACACTCTCTCACAGTCCCTCATGGATGCTCCTGTTTTTCTTTCACTGCAGAGTATGCAATCATCTGCACTCCCAACACAAATTCGCATGCATCACTATGGATGTAATATTTGCTCTATCATTTTCTCTCTCTCGCTCTCACACACACACACAGAGGCTCTCAGAGGGTGGTTGGGAGTGTGGTATATGGTGATGATGTTCTCAAAGTGTGAGTCAGATGTATTAGACGGCGTGTCATTACAGCTTTCCACTCTCGTGGTCCCCGTGGTTCACATCACACCTTGCACTGTTGCTCTATATAGACCTCAGAGGGACAGACGGGTGTCTCATCTGTCTCTCTGCCTGTCTTCTGCTAAACATAGCCTGTCTTTTTTTTTTTTTTCTTCAACACGGCGAACCCTTTTTTTTTCTTTACACTGTCTCCATTTTCTGTCATGACTTTTGTACATTGCGAATGCATCAAGTTTGAAGAAAGCAACATTAAAATTACAAGTTCAAACAGATCAAACTTGACTTTGCACACTGTTAAACTGTTAAATGTCATTTCCACTGAGGCTAATGGTAGCTGTATTAATAATATCGCTACTACCACATACCACACATAACACAGGAAAATAGCAGCTTACCATTCCTGAAAGTCTCCCATTTCCCTTTCTGACATTCATTCAGACCCGTTTATTTGTTCCAGCATTCCCCGTGGAACGCTCTAATTTGCATGTGACGTTTTAGTATTACTTTTTTATTTTTGCAATTCAAAAGTGTGTGTGAAACTTTCTTGACAGCTGAATGGAAACACACCTACTTGTCTGCCTGTGTCTCGTTGTCACGAGCTCCTTTCAAAGCAGATTAGCACCACTGGCAGAGCCCCTTTTAATTGTCATTACCGACAGCAAACAGCATTTTAATCCGTCAGGAATCTGCCATATTTGGCATGTTTGGGTTTGGTTTTTTTGAATAAGTCAAAAGTAACAGCTGTGGAGGAAATTTCCCTTTTTGTCCCTTTTCCCTTTTTTAATGATGGGAGGGGAAATGCGAGGTGTCTGAAATGTGCATCAGAGCATCCTGTTTCTTCTTGGCCTCTGTTCCCCATTTTGAGGCCGCGTGTTTGTTTGTCTGTCTCCCCGCATTCATTTGCTACACAGCACACAAACAGGCCCGTGAAGCGAGTTACGTAAGGTAACGAGTAAACAGAGATCTCATTCTGACGCTTGCAATATACAAACACGACCGTGCACTCTGCTCCGGCTTAGGCTCGCTCGTTCAAAATGTTTTATTTAGCTCCACTAAATTCAATCATAAATCAGTGCGTGAATTCTGAGTGGTATTGAGGACATTTCAGGTTACCGACCACCCACAAAAACACAGGCAAGGTTAAATACATGCACTCCCATTCATCTCCCAACCAGGCTGCAGCCAGCTGTGTGACCCGGGGATGAGAAACACACTAAGGGTCACTGAGGCCCGTGGACCCCCCCAATCCCCCCAGCTGCTTGACCGCACACACACACACACACACACACGGATACATACTGTCAAATGGTTGCGGGCAGTCATGTCATTAGTAACACATCTGTGTTTGCTTTTAGGTACTGTTTTTACAGTAAAGTGAGAGATTCACCATTTTTACCCAAATGAGTTTATCAATAAATACACCTCTGCTAAGCCGAGAGGTTGCACAGGTGATGGAGAGACAAGTGGAGCCTAAAGGAGAAGAAGAGGGAGATGAATATGCACGTCTAATAGATGTGGAAATTGAAGATCACAGAGGGGGGAAAAAATAAGGAGAGTGATGAAAGAAGGAAGGGGAAGCCAGCGGTGGTTCCTGTCTGTTTGGGTGGCCCTGAGCTGGATTGAGGACCCAGGTGTTCTCCCTCCTCTATCCACATATCGCTCTATCCCTCTTTCTTTCCCTCTCATTGCCTCCCCTGGTGGCCTTCGCCATTTAATCTGGATTAATGAGGAGGTTGACCTTCGCCTCTCTTCCTCTCTCTTATCCCTTTTCCACTCCTGCCTCGCAGAGCTTTCTGAGAAGAAATATGTTGTTTTCACCCACATTTTATTTCTGGTTCTGTCTCCTCCACATCTTAATTTCAGGTTTATTCGTTTTCTACTTCACTGATTCCTCCGGCCTTTATTTCAGCTTTGTGGTTTTCTCTCTCTCTGTTTCCTCCGTATCTCAAGTCTTAGCTGTGTGTGTGTGTGTGTGTGTGTGTGTGTGTGTGTGTGTGTGTGTGTGTGTGTGTGTGTGTGTGTGTGCGCACAACTCTATCTTTCTTGCTCTGCTGACTGACAAGGGCGTGCTGTTCACTGTTGGGACCCCTTGTGTATACTGTTCCTCTGCCCTGTTTGGGTGGTCAAGCCTCACAACCCACGCTATACTGATATATGGGACACACACACACACTCTTATAGAAATTCACCTCACCACAGTCCACGAATATCCTCATGGGAAGTCCGCTAAGGCACGAGTACAGACACACACTCACTCACAACCAAGCTGTGCGCTACCCAATCTGTGGTGAGTGAGTCCTTCTAATTGGCCAGTCAACAGGTGCCGAGCTGGACTCGTGGGAGTGGACAGAGGAGACGAAGGGATATGATTACAGAACAAGGGAGAGGCTAAGCTCGAGGCTTCTGTATAATAACTACAGTGGGAACCAGTTTTGAAGGGTGGGAAGTAAATGTCTAAATCTGTTTAGCTGTTCTTTGCTGCTGATTGATGTACCACCATAGCAATCTGAATAATAGCCAGCCTTGTGCTGTTTTCGTTGCGGGGCAACAATAGCGCTACATCAAAAAGTGTGTGTTTTTATGCGCTTAAAGCAGGAAGATAAGTGCTATCTGTGCAAAGGACACATTTACACCAGCATCACAGTTTTCACAGCAGTGTGCGTCATCTCGGGTCCACCTGGACTCCACGTGTCATGTGTTTGTCATTTTATATATTTCATAATCAGAGGGTAAACTCCAGGCTCCATGCTGATGTTTGCATGGCCTGCCAGTTATGCTGTGACCGCACAGACACTACACTGCATCTCCATTCACATTCGGAAAAAGAGTCAGTTTTTGTCTGGAAATTGTTACTTTGATGAGCCACATGTTATCGGTTGTGAAAATCCTGGCAATTTCAAAGGTTTTTTTAAATTTTTTTTATTTTGCAACTGAACATATGATCAGAAACATGAAGTTTAAATTAGTTCATATAGTTAATTAAACTGGCAGGAAAGAAAGTTTGTGTTCTTACATGTGAGCAAAGATGCTCACCAAAACGATTGCGTATCGTTTGATTGCCAAAACTTATAATTTAAGATGTTGACAGTTCTCTTGCACCTCACCACTGTTATAAATAGGAGCGTTTCCCTTACAGTTAGGCCGGTGAAGACCTGACTTTTAGATTTACTTACTCCCTCTAGCTTGACTTGCGTGTCACTCGGCACTGGAAACAGCACATAAGATGGAAAACATTTGGGCTTGAATGAAAGGTGATCAGCCCTCCCCTTTTCTTCTCTCCCCTGTCTCTTTTTTTCCCCCCTCTCTCGCTTTCTCTCTAGCCCCCCTCTCTACTCTCACTTTCTCCCTCCTTCCGTCTCCCCGAGGCCCCCGCGGGTCGCCTTACCCTGGGGTTTAGCCCCTAATCACCCACAGCTAGTGGGAGGGAACCGGAGACTTCCAGCTGGCTGCCTCGTTATTGCAGACCCGAGGGATGCGCGCACATACACACATTCCTACACACACAAGCTAAAAACACACACACAACCTCATATATGCTTACCAAGGCATTTGCTGTTATCTCTTGGCATCTCTCCATCCACGCCCCCCCCACCCAACAACTCGATCCTGCCAAGGCCACAGCCTCACCACATAAACTGAAGAGCAGAAGGAGGCTTACCACAAAGGAGGCCCAAATCTCTGGCACGTCCTCATCTCCAAACCAGTTTAAACTAGTGTTAAATGTTGACGTCTCTATACCATCGAGCATGCATCTATATATGTGCATGTAAATGCATGTGTCTGTGTGTCTTTGCTGTTGGTGTCTGACAATCCTACAGCAAAGACTGAATTTCTAACAGACGACTGCCTTTCTTTTTCAGGAGGGATCCATATGATTACCCCACCCACTCCAGACCTGTGCCAAGAGATTCCGGCCCCAACCACTACCACGACGCTCCAGGTGCTGGTCACTCTGGCCGTTTGCCAGACCCCCAGTCGAGTACCCAGTCCCAGCAGCCGCTCAGCAATCCGCGCTACTACCCCTCTTCCCAGATGGGACAGCAGCACCGTGCTGCTTCAAGGCAGGACGTCCCTCCGTCGCCCACCATGGGTCACAGAGGGCGCCAGTACTACGACTCCGAAGGAAGAAGAGATGGCTACCGGCAAGCCAGCCCTGGCCGCTACATCAGTCCAGAGAGGTACCCTGCCGACAGGGAGCGTTACCACAGCCCCGACCACTATGGTAACGAAAGACAGCCTGACCCGAGACGGAAGAACCCCGCGATTGGTGCGGTTTAAACAGCAGACCCCTGCGAAGAATATAAAGATAGTGTATCGCTGTCACTTGTCGCCAGGCTGCAGAAGTGAAATTTTGCCATATTGATTGATGTGATGCAAAAAAAAAAAAAAAAATAGGGCTTATTTTGAAAAAGGGAGATTTGTGTTTGTGCGTTTACAGATGTTTCCAGCTGCTTGTATATATTTGCCACACAAGACACAAGATTTTATGATGTAGAAATTAAATGAAGTAAATTATATAGAGTAAACTTGGTGCCAAATGTATGAAATCAAGTATATTCCAAGCTATGAGCTGACTTTGCACAAGCTGATCAAGCTGAAGGAAAATAAGAGGGGATCACCTTGACCCGTCGGACCGCTCCAACACGGAGAGACGGGAAGTTGAAGTGGACAAACAGGAAAAGGAAGTAACACCCCTTCTTCTTGTCTTCTTGTCCTTGATGTTTAGTCGCTTGGACTTCCTTTACATCCTGCTATCGCACTGCTTTGTTTTGTTTTCCTTTGCTTTTTTTTTTGTATTGTCACCATTGCTTATTTGGATGTGGCTGCCTGTGTGCTCATTAACTGTATAATTGCAAATTTGCAAATAAGTTTATTTGTGATACTTTTTGTAGAGCTTCTAATAAATGTGTGAATCTTGATCTGCACCTTGTGCAAAAACTAATGAAACATTTTACCCTTCAACTCCTCACTGCTGAGAGTCAGTGCACTGAAAACAAAACGTGTCAATGGTGGTTTGATTTAAACTTGCTGTCAAACGAGTGCGCAGTTTTTTGTTTTTTGTACGTCTAATTTGCATTAAATATGATATTCTCAGCCTGTGCCACACCAGTTCATTTCATCCCATTTCTGCTTCATTTAACCTGATAGTTAGAATATAGCATATTTGAAATGCTCAGACTAAAACAACAGCATGAGTCATCACTTTAAAAATTCATTATAATATCCAGCTTAATGTCTCTGAGCACAATCTCTAGATAAATTTGCCCTGTGAGATGACTGATAAGAGTAGCCAGCATTCTGATAATGACTAAATCATCTTCGACAATTAGAGGCGGGGAAAACGCCGCTGGAAAATGATTACTGCCCAATTTGCTCTC
This sequence comes from Australoheros facetus, assembly GCA_030220045.1. NCBI lineage: Eukaryota > Metazoa > Chordata > Actinopteri > Cichliformes > Cichlidae > Australoheros > Australoheros facetus. The sequence goes on along the minus strand of JASGAU010374457.1, from coordinate 2,163 downwards.
AGAAATAAAGATGGCACCGATTGGTGAAATTAGACTTGAAATGGGGAATAATTAGTGTGGAGAAGGCTTTTTCTATCAGTTTAGGTTTAATTAGCATCAGGGCCCATAAGGACCGGGCCTCTCTGCATTCCCCTGACCCGCTCCTGTCTGAGCTGAAATAGACCTTCCAAACACGCCAGCGCAGGCAGATAAAAGCTGATCAATCCTTTTTCTTCAAGCAAGTTTTAAGCAAAATGAATTATTTCCCAAAGACAGGAAACACGCGAGGCTTCGGAGGAGATGCAGCCTGTCTGACCACGTAATAGTATAAACAAATGCTTATTCTGACACACGTCTATTCATATAGTAAGAAATGCAGTGCTTTTCACAAACCAGAATAGATAAAAGCTGGATAAACAAGAGAGGGAACCAGCAGCTGTCTGCTGAGCATCCTGTAATGACAAAGCTGTCGGAAATTGTCCATAGTTTCTTGCTGATAGGCCTGCTTTAAACTAATAAAGCACATGCAGGGAAAACTAGTGCCGATATAATTTGTTTGGTTAAAAAATCTCCTTTGAAATGTTATGAGTGTAAGAAATCAAGTGCTCCACGAGTCCTTTACGGTTTATACTCATAGTCCCGTGAAGGTGACACTTCTGCAGTAGCTGGGGGGCATACATGGTAAGATGAGCTCAACTAATCTTAAATAAATACAATTAAATTACTGAATGGGCCTCCTTATGAATAAGCAGAAGGTTAAAAACCATTCAAACTCATAGGTAAACAGCAGACATGCAAAAATGCATCATTGATTAAAAACAATTTAATGTTTAAAATGTCTGAATGGTTAAAGTAAAACTATGGCTAATAGCTCAAATTATTAGCAGTATGAATAACTGTTAGCTACACCTATGAAAGGACATTAAAATAGCTTTGAGCTAAAAGAAAAAAGCCCCACTTTTTCGGTTAGTTATTTTAACATGATTATATGTAGCACTGTGCAAAAGTCTTGAGCCACTGGCTGAAATTTAGCCCCACAACAGAGACTCCACCGTGTTTTAAAGATGGCTTGTTGCCAAGTTTTCAGCTAGTAGCTCTTTGGGAATAACCTTGTTGGTGCAAAGATTTTATGTGTTATCTTTGATACTTTTCGTAGTGCCTAAAGATTCATTTTAAATTTGGTTCCTAAGTTGTCTGTTACGTGTAGAATCTTTGAATGATTTGTAGGTCAGTGTTAACTAGAAGACCTTGGTGGATGAAATTTAATGGATTGTTAGCATGACCCCACTCTACACCCCTACAAAGTTTTATCACACTTCATTCAAAACTTTTCAACCCATCGTGTTTACAATACAATGATGAACGCACGCAAATGCCGCTAAAAACACAACCTGCTTGGTGGAGGTAGTAAGGGGTAGCTCAAGACTTTTCCCCAGCATTGCATGTTTATCTGGCAATTGTGTTTATCACAGTTAAGTTGTTAGCGAACATTAACTGTTAAAAATTAATCAATGGTGAGCTAAAAGTATACATTAACTGTTACAATTGTAACAGTTTAAATAAACACTGGAAACTATCAGCTAAATATGGAAACAAATTCTTAGCTAGCCAGCACGGTGGTGTGGTGGTTAGCACTGCTGCCTTGTAGAAAGAAGGTTCCCAGGTCTGAATCCACCTTGGCTGGGGCCTTTCTGTGTGGAGTTTGCATGTTCTCCCCGTGTGTCCGTGGGTTTTCTCCAGGTACTCCGATTTCCTAGTGATGTGCGGATCGATCCTGAAATATCGATACTTCCGATACCTGACCTTTACGATTTAAAATCGATTCTCAGATCCAAATATCGATGCTTTCAATACCTCAGTCATTTGAGATAATTTAGTTACTTTAGAAAGTAACTAAATTATTGAGATCTTGCTTAAATGAGACGGCATGATGGGAACTACTTTTTCTTACGCCTGGTAAGTGTGTAATGCGTAATGACGTAATGCCGAGTACAGCGTGCTGCTACTGCTCACTCACTCAAACACAGATACGATGGCAAACGGTCACCTGTGGAGCTATTTCAGCTCCACAAATAGCCAAGATGCAAACTGTTTGTGGGAAAACAGCAAGAAGTTGTGGTAACACAAAAAACCTCGTTAAACACCTCAGAATACACCACAATACTGAATACGAGGCATACATGA
>JASGAU010374455.1:0-10466 GCA_030220045.1 Australoheros facetus | reverse complement strand
AGTATTCCCTGAAAGCCCCCTCCTGTCTGATCATTTCTTAGTAACATTTACATTTACTTTAATGGATTACACAGCAGTGGGGAATAAGTTTTATTACAGTGGAAGTCTTTCTGACTTTAAGGATCTAATTCCTTCGTTATTATGCTCTTCGGTGCTGGTTCTGCTGGAGGTTTCTTCCTGTTAAAAGGATGTTTTTCCTTCCCGCTGTCACCAAGTGCTGCTCATATGGGTTGTTTTGACTGTTGGGTTTTTTCTGTAAGTACTGTAGGGTCTTTACCTACAATATGAAGCACCTTGAGGTGAACGTTTGTTGTGATTTTAATCTGAGTGTCAGGTTACAGGTGAACTCTGACCTGGGGAAGCCGTCGTCCTGCCACTCCTCATTCAGTTCCATGTCCTGGATGTTGGGGGGACCCGAGGCCCCTGGAGCTGACCTGGAGGCGCAAACAAAAACTGAAACTGTCACATGATTCAGAATCTCCTCCTTTTATTTTCTGAGTATTCGTCTTCAGGTGTGTGTTTGGATGTTTTTTGTTGTTGTTTATTAAAAGTTAAATAAAGATCATTAAATAAAAATGTCTCATCAGAGATTTATGATTCACACACGCACACAGTCTAGTTTTAGCTTCTTCCTGTCAAACAAAGATGTTACCTGTCAGTAGGTAAGCCTCTTTAGTTTGGCAAGCAGCTCATCATTAAAATCACATCAAACTAAACAAACCTGACCAACAGCTCCAACTATCTCAGACACACCTGAACATGTGAGTAGGGGCGGGGCTCCTTTGTTCCTCTGTTTGTTGTGACGCTGCCACACCTTCATGTTACTGTAGCTGGAAATCAGGGTTGATCAACTCTGAGTTTCCTGTTCTAGAACAGCTGATCAGAATCAGTTCAATCAGCTCTGAGTATGATCACCCTGAGTTAGCGCGTGCGTGAGTAAGGAAAGAAATCCATCAATGGAGCACCAATACCAGGATTCACCATTGCAACGGGTAAATAAAGATCGGAGCCTCCATTTTAATCCAATGGATGGAGGATCGCACGTGTCAGTGTGGAGCATGACACGTGCGATCCTCACTTTAATCAGCCTGACCCACTCTGACTGTAAAAGCTTCATATTACGTACAAAAATAACAAACTAACATCTAACTGGGATTTCAGAGCTTGTAGAAACAAACGATGAATTCGCTCCTCTGACGCTCTGACAGCCACTTTATGAAGGAGGAAATGAATCAGACAGGTGAGTGTCAGACAGGTGGTTCAGGTGCAGCAGGAGGGGAGGAGTCAGAGAGACACTCAGAGTTTGTTGGATAAAACCTGCCAGGTTAGGGTCACAGAGTCTGTTGCCATGGTAACTGACTCAGAGTTGTGGTTAGCTCTCTTCCTGGAACAGAAAACCTGAGTTTTCCTCATTTTAGGGTTAAAAAACCCAGAGTTGTAGCTAAACCTGCTTCCTGGAACAGAGCCCAGGTGTGGAGCAGAAAGTGGGCGGTCCTCTGCAGGTGAGGGTTCATATTTTCACTGCGGTACCTTCAGGGTCTGGCTGGGTAAAAACAGAACTCTGATGATGCTCCACAGGTCAGATTCAGAGGGTTCCAAAGGCAGAAGAGGAGGGATCGGAAGTCTGTAAAGGTACCTCGGACTAAGAGTCACTCCTGAGAAAATGAGAACCTAGGAAAATTCCAAAACGTTCGATGAATCTGCTCTCAAAATTCTGTAAAGATAAAAGCTCTTCACAAAGCTTCTCAGCCAATCAGAGAGCTGCTGAGGTGAGAACCTGTGAGGAGGAGGAGTTTAAGAGGATGAAGTCTGCAGATCATACAGTCTGCTTAATTCTTCTTCACCCGCAGAGATTCTCAAAGTGTGGGTGGTGGCTGCCTAGTGGAGTGTGGAGGTACTGCAGGCGGGCTGCACAGAACAGGGCCAATCATTTCCTCTAGGACAGACATTTACCTGGACACAGACTGAACCACACCTCCCAGTGTGTGAATGTACATGCTGCAGGTTAAAGTCCAGTTCCTCCTCACCTGTCAGTGTCACACACCTCACCTCCATCTTCCCACAGAGTCAGGCAGGAGGCTCAGGTCGGGCACTCTCAGACAGGACGCTTGGCTCTGAGCTCGTTCCAGCAGATGGTGCTCTTGGGCCGAGAGCTGCTGATTCAGCTCCTCTTGTTGTGATGATTCTCCTCGTCGTCACTCCGAGCTTTCCAGCCCCGATCCTCAGCTCCACGTGCTGTAAAACATCAGCAGATAAGCAGTAGCTTCTACCCAGCCCATCACCTGAGAGCAGAGATGAAGCTGCAGGTTCTGAAGAAAGCTGAATGAGTTTGGTGAGAGGTGATCAGTTTGTTTCTGCATGAAGTCAAACAAGTTTCAGATTATTGGAAGTTTGTTTGGTGAAGTTACGTCAGCATCACGTCCACACTCTGAAGCGTCTTCTCTTTTTCTTCTGCTGATTCTGCTCCATAGATCAGGTGTTTGCAGCTACATGCTGGGAAATCATCTTCATCAAACAGTGATGCTGAAAGATCCTCAGTATCCTCAATTTTACAAACTGAGACCTCTGACACACTGTCTTCAGGTATGAGAGGAAGCCATACCCACCGGGTGAGAATGAGTCAGGGGCTGTGGGAGGAGTCTCTGCAAGTGCATTCAGATTTTCAGAGTGTATTCAGGGACTCAGGAGGATCAAAAGCTTTAAAAGGAGAGTCTTCTCTGGTCTTTGAATCTGATCTCAGATCCAGAAACAGGCATCAGCTTCCTGTCCGAGGACCAGAACCTGATCAGGAGCTGCAGAACTTCAAAACTCACCAATAAGAAAGTGATCAGAGATGAGAAACTGAACCATGAGATCCCACAGCAAACAGGAAGTCAGTTGACATCACTGTCGGCCGATCAAAACAGCCCCAGAAACATCAGACAGTGAACCCATCACAGGGACCCCTTCAGTGACCGTCAGGAAGAACGAGCGCCAGCAGCAGAAACAGTTTGAAGTGAAGTTCCTCTTTATGCCGAGACAGGAAACGCACACAAAAACACAAACACACACACAATGCACTGTTTCACCTATAAATATTTACCTGTCCTTGGAGTACCCGTCTGTGTGCTCAGTGGGGGCGCTCATGATGTCACTCTGATGTCACGGCGTGTTCTGACCAGCATGTAGGACCCGCCGGATGTCTGAGTGTGTGTTGTCCTCCTTCCTCTCTCTCGCTCTCTCTCTCTCTGAGGGAGTTCCCACTATTACTCTAAGGGGCTCACTCACCCTCGCTCACTCTCTGTCTGCCTGACAGGTTTGTCTGCATTTCACCCCAGAGCCGTCTGATTGGCCATGCTCACCTGCTCCCTGTACACAGGTGAGGTGGCAGATCAGCTTCAGCCTGCTTCATTAAAAATCCACCAATCAGCTGCTGAGTAGCTTAAAAAAGAAAGAAAGAAAAAAAGCTAAAGCAGGAGGAAATGCCAGGCATCCTCAGGGTCCTAGTGCCTGCCTGTTCCAGAGAGAGCTTTAAAATGAGCTTTATTGCCAAATTCAGAAGGATAAAATGTGAATGTTTGGGAGGGGTAAAAAAGACATCCAGAGATGACTGGTGAGTTGAAATGTTTAAAGTTATAATCGTTTCACTTTGAGTGACACGTTTGAGTTTCACTTATTGTGAGAAAAGCAAAAATTCAGAGTCTAAATTCAAAGTCGTGAAAGTCTGAGCAGATATTCCAGCTGCTCTCAGCTGCTTCGCTCCAAACTTCAGTCTGTTGAGCCTTACTGAACAACATTTACTTCAAATAAACTCTCAAGATGGCATCAAACTGAAACATCCAAACCTTCATAACATTTCTGCTGTCAGCTTCCTGTTGCTATAAACTTCCTCCGTCTGTTTCACAATAAAAGCCCTTCCCTTCTCAGTGCACTTATTGTGAAACAGGATTTATTTACATCTGGTTTCCTGACAATCAGCTGCAAACCAGTCACTCCTTTTTGTCTGTATTAAAAGATCCAAAACCAACAATCAAAGTCAGGTAAGCGTCAGAGCCAGATCCCAATATCAGGAAACCTGATCAGCAGCTCTGTGATTGGAGAAAAATATGGAGCTGAGGATGCAAAGTTTGAGAGATGTGAGGAATTTCACCACTCTGAACATCAAAAAAGCAGAAAAAACAATTTTTAAAACAGGCCTACAAAGATTGAAAAGATCAGTTCATCTTTGAAATCCACGCTCGGCAGCTGCCCTACGGAGGCCCCAAAAGCCAAAATCAGGCATTTTTTAAATAAATGAGCAAGATGATGTTTTCATCTTGGAACTGCAGTCCTGATCTTATTTATTCCTTCATGTCAGAGAACTGAACCTTTGGGCCGTCTCAAAGTTTGTCTGCACGAGTCTGACGGCTCAGGACTCAGAATCAGTCCAGAGAGTAACTGCTTTATTACAAACTACCTGCACGTATAAACTGAAATGTGTGTGTAGCACGCTTAGTTACTTACAGACAGATCTTTGTTAATAAAGTTACAGTAGCTGTTCCATTTATCCATCTTCTTCCTCTGATCTGAGACTCAGGGCAGCACAGCACAAGGTCCCGGACCTTCCTCTCTCAGAAGTTCCCAAACCAGCTGGGAGACATAATCTTTCTGAAGTGTCCTGGATCTGCCCCAGGTCTCCTCCCACAGGGTCTGAAACACATCATGTAAGAGGATCCAGGAGGCCTCCTGGTCAGATGATGAACCACCTCTGCTGCAGCTGTAGCACACGAGTAAAAGTGCTGCAGGAAAGAAGTGGACTCTCAGCCCGCTGAGGGCATCAAACAGGGCGTCAGCAGGACTCCTGATGCTGCTACTGAACCACATCCAGTGATGAATGAGAACATTAACACACCCTGACCCACCAGAGTCTCCTTAAAAGCTTTATTTTAACATTCAACCTGATAATAGATTTAAAATGAGAGAAGAACAGAATTCCACATTAAAGCTGATTTTTGTGTGGGAGTGCTGCAGAGTACAGACACACAAACAGAAGCTCTTCTGTAGGTTTCGGTCTGATCTCGGTGCTGAAACCTGAACCACTGCAAACCATCTGCTCACTGTAAGAAGAACCTTTACTGCCTGTAATCTGTCCATGGACGGTCTGCACCTCGTGATGAACAAATACCCTGACAGAAAATCCTGTGACGCAGCACAAATAAAAATCTGTGGTTAGTGACAGGGAGACCTGTGCTGTTCTTCATCTCTGTTGGACATCGAGTGGTTGCCTTCAGAGAAGGTCAAACTGTTTCAGCTCAGCATGAAGATACATTTGGAGGTTTTATTCAAACCAAACATGGAGTGCTGTGAGGCCCGCTGCGACTGCACGCTTCTCCAGTGTTTTTCAGCCGGACCTGAGTGGAATTTCTCACATGGATGCAACAACACGAAACAACAATTTATCTAAAGCAAGCGTACTGTGCAAAAGTTTTGAACCACCCCCCATTTCTTTATATTTTGCTTCCAAGCAGCCAGACTTGTATTTTTTAAAGTGCTCTTGAGCAACAGTTATCAGGCTTTCTGAATGTCTTCAAAGTTCTTCTTGGACATTGGCTGCTTTTTCCCTCAGTTTCAGTCCAGTCCTTATACCTGACCATTTTCAGAGGCATGCTTGTTCTTTCAATCTATGAAAAATGTCAACATAAAATAGGATTTTTGCACCAACAAGCTGATTCTCAAAGAGCTTTTAGCTGAAAACTTGGCATATCTCAGCATGATGTGCAGTGAGTGCTTAAAAATCTGAGGAAACTGGACACACGGAGGACAGAAAAAGACATATGAGCCCTAAAAAAACTCTTCAGCAGATGAACAGAATCTGAAAGTCGCGTCCTCGAGAAACAGGAACAAATCCAGCAAAGACCTGACACAGAACCTGAGAGATGTATCTGGACATTCAGCTGATCCATCTGCTGAATGGGGAAACAGGGAGGAAAAGCTGAGGTATGCCACATTACCCAAAAACAGCTCTGATGGAGCGATTAATTAAATCCTCAGCAGTATTTACGAAGGAGGTTAGGAGACACAGCACAGTGGAGGATCTGTCATGTTTGGGCTGCATCTCAGGGTCTCGCCAAGACCCAACAGAGGCCAGAGAGCACAACCCGGTCCCACCCAGTCACGATGGGTCCCCAGAAAGAGGAGCCCACAGCACCACACAAGCTGCCGGTCGGTGAACAGACCCAAAGCCCAGGAAGGACACCAGCCAGCACAACCAGGGCACCCAGGCACAGCCCCAGTGGCACAGGACGCACCCATTGATGCCCACAAGTCCCCCCACACCCACNCCCGAAGGCACAGCCCCAAACCCTCCGATCCCCACCCCCGGAACCAGTCTACCAGCCACTCAACCCATTGTGATAATCACTCAAACTCCTTTCCTTTTTTTAAAAATTTTGATTTATTTTTGTACTATATGGCATCTGTGCATTTATTATTCAAGTCCGTTCCCCAATTTGGGAACATCTGTAAATTATTACAACGAAAACAATGCGTTTTCAAACTGCCTGATTGGATTTTTTTTTTTTTTTTTTTAAGTGTGAGCCCCACCTACCTGTGTAAAATGATTAGTGAGATGCATTAAAATGGAAGGGAGGTGGGGTAACCCCTGTAGCAAGACCTATAGTGCTCTACATAAATACAATTATTATGAATCTTTTGTGTGTGTTTGTGTGTGCTAAGCTAGGGCTGTGCATTCAAAGAAGCATGACAAGTGAAGCCAATCCAACCTGGCTGGAGAGCAGGGGACAAAGGCAGAGCCAACAGCACCCCAATCCCCCCAGACCAGGCACCAGGGGAAGCCCCAGCTCCCCACAGACCAGCAGAGGAAAAAGCAGCCCCAGAGGACCCGCCCAAGGATCCCCAGAGGGGTAGAAACCACGGCGAGGGGACCGGGCTGACGGTGTGGAGGGCACTGATACATCCAAGAACAGCTCAAGGGCGAGGTGAAAGCAAGGGAGGCGGAGCGACTGAGGACCATCAGATTTTGATTCACCATGCATCATTTGGAAAGCTTTGACTGGCAGCAGCTTAATTTTTTTATTTTTGCCTTGTATGCTGTATTTCCATGTATGTTTGCATGTTTCAGTAAACTGCTGCACCTATTTACCATTTTCATAACAAAAGATAAAGAAATGATGGGTGGCTTGAGACTTTTGCACAGTACTGTATCTGCAGTGAAAGCCTGAGTGGATAACATCTTTTTGTAAGAATAGGACCAACATGCTCCAGGAAGGCCAACAGTGATCTACATACAGCTGAGAGCAAATTTTGTGAGGATCCAAAGTAGAAATTTTTTTTTGGTTTTCTTTGTCAGGCTTATCAAACAGCACCACCTGCTGGTTGGAGATATCCAGCTTCGTGTTGCTGCCCTTGGAGACGGCAGTATCACAGTCACTGCGCTGGGTTCACGGCTGTTTTCTCTGTGCTGAGGCATGCAGCGGGAGCGGACCTTCATCAGCTGCTGGTTTTCCAGACTCTGATTCACTGAAGCTTTGAATCATTTTGGATTTTATTAATGAAACAGAAACAACTTGATTCATGTTCTGAAGGACCTGCTCGTGTCCAAGTTCAATACCACAGGTTAAAAACTTCAACTGACATAAAACTTCATTATTTTTTCTCCTTGGCATCACTGTGCTTCTTCATCGCCATCTTTTCCAGAGGGCCAGCAGGTCAGAGGTCAGTTCTGTTGACTATCTGGCTGAACTTCTCCTCCAGGGCCTGGGAGGTGATGCGAGGCAGTCCGCTGTCCAGAGGCGAGCCCTCCACCAGGCTGTTCATTGGGGTGGGCGGTACCTGAGATGGCTCATTCTGCCCATCTCCAGGGCAACCGTACCCATCCCATGTCCTCAGGAAGTCTTTCACGATGGGGAGGAGCTTCTTCCGGGATGCCAGTGAGTTTCCTGAGAGACACAAGACGATAGAGTCATTGACCTGAGGCCACGCCTCTGCTTACCTCTGGTTAACCCTCCCCTGCCTCACTCACTGTCCTCTTCCTTCAATGCTGTCATGGTTATGATAAACGCTGCTGAGTGTACGGTGAGGCAGGAGAATATCAAAAATCACATGTTCTGCTACCTCTAACACATGCCTGTTTGTTTACAAGAGTGTTACCTTGGTGATAGGCTGAAATGTGAGGGTGGGGGTTGCTGAGCGGACTGAGATTGAGGGCGGGGCTTTGGGCTTGTTCCAGGTACTGGCTCACCTGAGGACAGAGGACACTGTCAAACAGAACTGCAGCAGAGACTGAAGAAGAAGAAGAAAAAAACGAGCTTACCTGTTCCCTACAGGTGATGCTGTGGCTGAACACAGCGAGCTCTCTGATTGGCTCTTTGCTATCAGTGAAGAAGATTGTCATCAGCAGCAGCAAATCATATCCATACTTCTGACAGAAACCTGAAAGCTCCGCCTCCAAGTCCTCTCTCTGCAGGAATTTCTGACACACACACACACACACACTCAGCAGGAAGTCCTCCTAAGGTATACTGCTGCTTTCTGCTGCCACCTGCTGACGGACTAGTTACTACAACTGATAGGTCAGCACTGCACTACAGTGTGCAGTACAGTGTGTATTGGAGTAGAATGAGTAGTACTCACTGACCTCCAGGGAGATGTAGAGAACAGAAACAGAGAGATTCAAACTTCCTGAAATGGCTTTCATGTCCTTCAACAACATCTGCTCTGTGTTCAGACCTGGGAACAAAATACTGCATTAAATACTACAATAAATACTGAAAAACAGTCCAGAGAATACTGTTATTAATGGTAAAAAATTAGGGCTGCACCTATTGATTATTTGTAATCAAGAATTCTATCGATGATTCCATCGATTAATCGGATAAGAAATACTTTTGTCTTATTAAAAGTTCATCTGCATATTTTAACTTCCGCAGTTTTTTGCTGCGGTGGATGGAGCAGCTACAAAGTTCTCTTTTCTTCACTTGGTCCTCTTGCTTCTTACTGCATGTTTTCTGATAGTTCCTTTAAACTTGAGAAGCAAGTGAACACATTTGTAAAGAGCAGTTTATCAGTTACGGCTAATTGCCAAAGCAAAATCCTATCTTCCTCCAAAGGACCTTGAAAAACTGATTCATGCTTTCACCACCTGTAGATTTGTCTACTGTAATTCTCTCTATTCAGGTCTTGAACGATCATCTCTCCATCGTTTGCAGGTAGTCCAAAATGCTGCTGCACGTCTTTTAACAGGTACCAGAAAGCATGAACACATCACTCCAGTTTTAGCAGGTTTACACTGGCTCCCCGTCCAGTTTGGTATTGATTTTAAGATTCTTTTACTTACTTTTAAAGTTTTAAATGGAATGGCACCCAGCTACCTAGCTAAGATGCTCAATCTATATAACCCTAAAAGCACACATCTAGCCAGATGCTCTTAGTGCAGCCGAGGTCTCGTTTTAAACATAGAGGTGATCGGGCTTTTGCATTCGCAGCCCCTAGACTCTGGAATAATCTGCCATTGCACATTCGTACTGCAGAGTCCATACATTTATTTAAATCCTCTCTAAAAACTCACCCTTTTACCTTGGCTTTTAATTCAAGTTCAGTTTGAGTACCATCAGGTTTTATGTTGTGGTGTCTCTTTGTTTTTAGCTTGTCATTAATCATATTTATTGTATCGTATTTATTGTATTTGTTTGTTTTTATGTCTTGTGTTTTGCTCTATTTATTTTATTGTCTTATAGATTCCATCTTGCTTATTTTGCAGTCAACTTGTGAAGCACTTTGGTCAACTCTGTTGCATTTAAATGTGCTATATAAATAAATTTGGCATTGACATTCACTTGTTGATTAGGTTTATGATGAAGGACCTCCAGTTGTTTCCCAGTAAAGGTTTTAAGGTGGTTATAGGAACAAGCGTTGCTGCTTTGGATGCTAGAAAAACATTTCCTTTACTCCACCTGAGCTCACCGTCTCAGTAACGGCTCCGTCTCTTCGCCCAGGTCTGCACAGACTACAGACTGCACTAAAAACACTGCTGTTGTTGTGTTATTAGTGTTTTTGTTGAAAAACAGGGGACTGCATGACCTTAATGTTGTAATACTTTATGAGCAGCACTTGGTGACAGTGGAAAGGAAAAACTCCCTTTTAACAGAAAGAAACCTCCAGCAGAACCAGGCTCAGGGAGGGGCAGTCATCTGCTGTGACCAACTGCAAAGCGGGGTATAAACAGTGTCAAAAGAAAAGTCCATCTCTGTTTTATTAAAAGAGGTGAATGAAAAGAAACACTCAGTGCATCATAGGAACCCCCCAGCAGCCTAGGTCTATAGCAGCATAACTAAGGGATGGTTCAGGGTCACCTGATCCAGCCCTAACTATAGGCTTGATCAAAAAGGAAAGTTTTAAGCCTAATCTTAAAAATAGAGAGGGCGTCTGTCTCCCGAATCCAAGCTGGGAGCTGGTTCCACAGAAGAGGGGCCTGAAAGCTGAAGGCTCTG
>JASGAU010374448.1:0-10763 GCA_030220045.1 Australoheros facetus | reverse complement strand
CCCCTATGGTGAGGGAAGCTGGCAAGGTGCTAACTGGTTGTAGGATGCATGGGTGTGGAGTTAATGAGGCAAACAGTAAGGGAACAAGCCAATTCCTGTGCTTGTAATGCTTCTTTCATAGTGGTCAGAAAGGTGTACATACTGGGAACCTTTGGTGTCGTATCAAGATTAAGGCAAAAGCGATAGTTACACAAGCACACCCAGTTAATGCCATGTTTTCCCAGCACTCTGCTCAATAACACAAACATTCATCCATCTTTATTTGTAAATAGAACCTGATATCATGATATTTGGTCATAATGTGTGCCTCAAACAATTCAAAGATGCTTCAGATCATTGAGGTGTGTGAGGGTGTGCGTGCAGGTGTGTAACTGAAAACATTGCACTTTTCCAGGAGAGGGCGCTATAATTATAGCTTCGAGTAATGAACCTATTTTCAAAACAATTGTTCACGTGGTTCAATGCTTCACAAAAGCGTCATTTTCTCATCTCTACTGAAAACTATTAACTAAGGTAACATAACTTTGGAAACACAGAGGCAAGGCAAGTGAGAATATAAACAGACAATCTGACAAAGGACAAGACTGAGATAATAAATACAGAGAGGGATGATTAGGGAAGTGTAAACAGCTGTGGAGAACAAGACAAAGCTGAACTGAATCACAAGAGATGAGACAAGAGAAGCAAAACTGAAAGCGGGACACGAGGACTAGTGACCATAGGCGTAGGAACCGGGGGGACGTGTCCCCCCCAATATTGGAGACAGGTGCATTTGTCCCACCTCAGAATATTTACGGATCTGTCAGGTTTCCAATATGTGTCCGCCCCCCAATAGTAAACTCATTCCTACGCCCATGCTAGTGACTCTCAAAATAAAACAGGAAGTGTGAAACTAAATGGGGAAGACAGACACAAATAACAGCGCAGGAGGCTTGATGCATGAGGAGGGAACACCAAAGGAGAAACACAGAGGAAAAACTAAACTAATGCCACAGGGAACTAAGAACAAACTAAGTATACTAAAGAGAGAACACGCGAAACAATATAAACATTAAACAACCCAAGAATCAATAGGATAAATAAACAATAAGAAAGTTTTTTTTTTTAAATTAACTTTGAGTGTTGTCAAACAAATCCTTTTCATGGTGGCAAAGTGAAGCTACCAGTTGTCGTCAATCATGATTACTAACCTAGCCTTGTCAAGTTAAAAGACATTGTAGCTCCTACAGCACCACTTATTAAAATATTGTATTGTATGTATACAGTGTATGTATACATTTGCGCATGCATGGGTCTTTTGACCCTGTGTGGATTAGAGATAATCCAAAATAAATTCAAACTTGTGCACCCCATTCTTCTTTTTTAAGTTATTAAATGATGTATGCTATACAATCATTTCAGCCTGGAAAAAAAAAAAAAACACTTCAAAGAAATTATAAAAATCCCAAATTACAATGAAATTCATGCACACAATGAGTACATTTAAACTCATGACCACAACTGTACATATATTGAAAGTAAATATTTGTGGTTTTGTATTTATATATTGTATTTCTCTCCACACGTTTACACTCGCTTTCTGTTTCCCGGCAGGCATCCGCCTCAGCTCAGCTCAGTCCACCTCTTGCCAGCTACTGTGTAAAAAGACATAAACACATACACACAATCAATTCCATGCCAGGCAGCTGCACACTGCCTGCCCCCCTTACGCCCCTCTCTGAACCCACTGCCCCACCTCTCCCCTGCAGCCACAGAGATTGACCAGCTCAGAAACACCTTGTACAGTTTTATTATGGGCCAGCTTGGAAAACAACTCAGTCTTTGAATTTACAAGTTCCATAACACAAGATTCAGAATTATTACAAGCTGGCTTAGAAAGGCAAAACTCAGCCTCACTGAGGCTACGTTCACATTGCAGCCTTAAGTGACCCAATTCCAATTTTTTTGTGAAATACGATTTTTTTTGTGTGGTTGTTTACATTTCCAAATATATGCGATTTGTATGTGATCTGTGTGTGAACTGTAAACGAACCTACAAGTGTCCCGCATGCGCAGTAGAGGACGCACTAACGTCACACACAGCAAGCATGCTCAGTGTTGGTGGAAGTAAGTTTGTTTTTCTTCCCGCTTCCGCATAGCAGGACGCAGAATAGTGACGTTCGTCGAGTATCAATGACGTGCAGGTCAGATCAATGCGACCTGGCCATACAAACAGAGGTCACGTTTGAAAAGATTGGATACGGATCGGATTTAGGACCACTTATCCGAGTGCCCTGGGTTGCATTTGTGTTGTTCAGACTGTCATGAAAAGATTAGATACAGGTCGCATACGGGCAAAAAAATTGGATCACTTCAGGCTGCTTTGTGAACGTAGACTGAGAAACAAAATATTTATAGAAACTCAGGAACACAAAACCCTTTAACACGAGGACGTTCAGGAAAGTTAGTCATATTATCTGCCAGGACATAAACTAAACTCACTTGTTTGACTGGCTTGGTCAGGAACACAAAACACAGCTTCATTAACTGGCAGTAAACTGGAAAATTGACTCTTGAAATTGACCGGCCCGTGGACAGTACAAACTGTATTGTTATTGGTCAGCTCAGACATGGAACCCTGTATTTTATTTTGAACTAAACACACTGTCTCACTGTCGGTTGGCTCAGAAGCACAAAACATTGTCTCTTCAGTAATAATGGCTCAGTTATCGTGTTTTCTGGTACAAAGACAGGATGCACAACCTTATTTCTGTCAGCACGTATACTGATAAACTGAAACTGTCAGTTCAGGCAGATGAGAAGCTCTGGGGAATAAAGCAGTCCTACTTAGAGTGGGTGAAATTCCAGATGGCCTGGTGTCAGGCTGAAGTGGCAACAATGTGGCAGTGGACCGAAGGTGTGGGGGAGGAAGTAAACTCCTGAGTTGAGTTCCCCATACCAAACAGTTCATGTTTGGGGTTTCTTCTCAGCTGAGTTACAGCACGTACCAGCAAAGCAGTGTCTGGCAGGAGCCAGGGTTTGGATGAAAATGAAGTAATCCAGAAGTAATAAAATAAAAAGGACACTGAGACGTAGCCTCGAACATACAAACTTGACACAGAGACAAGACACACAAACATGAAAACAAGAGATGGAGGGACAGAATGGGATCACAAAAGGAAATTAACAAGGCTATAATCATCCTAAGCAAAGAACTGAAGGAGCAAACAACAGTGAGGCTCAAAAACATCTGAACATCATGTTAAACAGAAAAAATGTAGGTAATTTAGCTCTAGAATGTGTTCCCTTCACAAAACCAAAAAGAAATCATGAACCCACAAAACTCAAACACTCTGAGTCCAAGACCCAGGGACCATGACAACCTTGGTCATTGTGTGAATGTTCATCTCACATTGTGCACATTGTGTGTTATTTATTGTATATGCCACTCTTTTACTCCACTTTGAATTATTCTTTTATTCTTCAGTTTCTATAAAAAAAATAATATTATAATTATATAATAATCACTATTCTAGTCTATATATAGTTGTGCAGCCATCATAGCATCTCATTAATTTATTTTAAAATGAATTACACACTGTGCTTTGAAACAGAACTGTACTATCACATTGCACAAGGACTAGGGAGATGATTCTTAAAAGGTACGTTTCTTGTTGTTGAACAGCCTTTCACAGGAATTCCAGACAGCTAAGCTCTGCAAATCTTTCAGGTTCACGGTGCTGGCATTGTTTAGGATGCCTGAACTGGTTAAACTGCATGTTTAACCACTTTGGTCAGTAAACAAAATCACACAAAATCCCAACAAAAGAGAACAGAGAGTGAGGAAAGAATATCCAAGAACTGCCACACTCTTTTATCACAGTTAAAAACCCAGTAACGCAATACAAAGAGAAGCCATTAGGCCAAGGTAAGGTTGACAGCATCCGATCTACAGTGAGTGGTACTAAGTGCTACATGATAGATCAATTTTAGTGTCACAATTCATTGTTACTTCCCCATAACACATGTGGGTTCATGATGATATCACATGTGAAAGCAGTGATTAATGAGTAGTAGCCTGCTGGGCGCCTGTTAATTGCCAGAAAGTTAATACAGACACTTGACCCACTGAGTCAGCCAGTTTCGGACTGATAACAGTTGTGAACAGAAAGACACTCCTTCACTCACGGGCAACAAACTGAACTTACTGTCTGCTACTATCACTTCCCTGCATGCCACTGGTGTACCCTGCAAAAGGTGTTAACCACTATACCCATGACCAGCTTTTTTTACAGTCTCATAGCTTTCTTCTGCTTGCAAACTTGCACCCCTGCAATATCACCACATCCACATACAGTACGTATTTTTTTTATAAAGTAAAATTCTAGAGCACGACTCAGGTGCTCATGCTCCTGTTCTTAAGTGCATTCATCATTGTGTTTGATATTATCTAGTGAGAGGAGTGCTGTGACCTGTTATATGACCACAAAAATGTAAAAAATAGTAAGTGAGTGTGATTTCCAAAAATTCAGCTGTGTGAGAGGACAGAACACCACACTCACGTACGCTTGCACGTTTTATAATTTTCCTTTTGAGGTTTAAGCCCACTCCTACGCAGATGCATAGACAGCCACCAAACACACTAAATGCACTGACAACTGGTTCAAACTTGTTTCATTATTGTGTTTAGATGATAACCACAAGAGCGTTTGTAGCTCAGCTTGCACAGTAAAACAATCATTTACCATGCAAATAGAATCACAGAATATATTACCATTGGTGTTCTGTTAATGGAAAGGCCTCGCCTTAAGTCAACAAGTAAGTATAAAGTAAATCAACAAAGCGGCATAAAGGCCTTTCAGGTGATGCGTACACTGGGCGTTGTAGGTCCAAGGTTGTGTTTACACTGAGTCAAACGTTTGAGCAAGCACTACCTCAACTATAAAAGCTAATCTTATCACTGGTGTCAAACCCATTTTTTAAATGGTATAAAAAGAATCCACTCTCTTTGCTGTCATTCCCTGTGCAGCTGCTACTCTGTCCACCTCCATTTTTTCCTTCACCTGAATAACTACCCATCAAGCAGAAACCATGACGCAGCTAGAGACAGCCATGGCTTGCCTGATGAAGATCTTTGATACATATGCGGGAAAAGAGGGAAAGCCTGACACCCTCACAAATGCCGAGGTCAAGACTCTGCTGGAGAAGGAGCTGCCAGGACTGCTCAAGGTACTGTTCACCCCTTGAGAACCACATATATGCTTGACACAGTGCTGATATCTGATCAGTGAGGACCAGGCACATGAGGTCAAATCTACATAAAATGATATAAATGACTACATTTATCTGTGAAATATACTGTATGCTGCGCAGTGAAAGCTTAGCACGACGTTAGAAAACATCCTGAATCACGGTAGGAGTTAAAACATAATTAAGTTATGGAATAATTTTTAAAAAAGGTTGCATTATTTTCAGGTATAGAGCTGGTTGTGCTTGGTTTGGGTGGGTAAAACAGAAAAGTGTTTGCTTTTTTATTTTTTAATGAGGTATTGTTGAGGAATCCAGCCTCAGCCCCAACCGGTCGTGTTAGATGACTGCCCCTCCCTGAGCTTGGTTCTGCTGGAGGCTTCTTCCTGTTAAAAGGGAGTTTTTCCTTCCCACTGTCACCAAATGCTTGTTCATAGGGGGTCGTTTTGATTGTTAGGTTTACTCTGTATTATTGTAGGGTTTTTACCTTACAATATAAAGTGCCTCGAGGCAACTTTTTGTTGTGATTTGGCGCTATGTAAATAAAATTGAATTGAATTGAATTGAATTGAATTTTGAGAAGTTTGAATGACAATATCTTATAAGGGCTGAATTTGAATGGAAATGAGAATAATGGAGGCACTTTGGGCAGCTTACAAACTGTGGTGTTAATGGCATTTTCTTTTGGTCTATACAGGGAGCAAAAAACCAAGAAGACGTGAACAAGCTGCTCAAAGATTTGGATTTTAATGGAGATGGTGAGGTTGACTTCACTGAGTTTATGGTGCTGGTCACTTCTATTACCTGCATCTGCCACTCCCGCCCTACAAAGAAATGAGCACAGGGACCACACCCTGGAAAGGAGCCAAAAGACACCAACAACTACAGAGCATGTCTGTAATGCCACTTGTTTTGTAACAGCTGAATAAAGGGATTTATCTATCTGTACATGGTTGTCAAGTGTTGATTATAAAAATGTATTCCCTTGGATAATATTTACAGAATGCAGAACACACACTGTAATAATATTTCCCAAACCACAAGGTAGTGGTGCAGCGACAGTGAAGTTAAACCCATATCCAAAACAGCACAAGCTTCATATCTCAGCTTGCACTGTGGAATAGTTATTTACTTTGCACAGACTGCAAGTCCATTAGTAAATAACAAACGCTGCATATGGCCTTTCAGATGATGTGTATTTTGGGCATAGTAGGATGGCAGTGGTCTTGCCACAGCGTGAAACCCCACCTTTGCAACGTACTTTAGCAAACACTCCCTCACCTGTAGAGGCTTGTCTGACCACTGTGGCCAAGCCCATTTTTCAAAAGGTATAAAAAGAATCTCATCTCCTTTTTTTCTTCATTCCCTGCGTGGCTCCTGCTCTGTTGATCTTCCATTTTTCTTCTCTACCCATTTAACCACCCATCAAGCAGCAACCATGACACAGCTACAGGTCTCCATATGTTTGCTGCTTGACACCTTTAAGAAATATGCAGCAGAAGATGGAAAATGCAACAGCCTATCAAAATCTGAAGTCAAGAAGCTGCTGGAAAATGAATTGCCTGGAATGCTCACGGTACTGTACTTCCTTCAAGAGACATACATGTAGACTTATTATATGGTACAAGTTACGAAATCCCAAATGTTGGTGATTGGTTTTGGTGGTTAACTTGTGCTACAATTAGCAAAGTTAGGACAGTAAGAATATCATCCTGCAGCTGCACCTTTTTGCTTTTATTAAGTTGTTTCTGAAAGGTTTTGAGAATTAAAACTTGCCTAACTGCATTTGTAGACCGATTGTTGAACTTGAACAACAATATTAAGTGTGAACTTTGTCTAAAAAGTTATGGAGGCACTTCTGGCAGCTTGCAGACTGTAGTTTACAGCACTGGTGTTATGTTGGTCTTTACAGGGAGCAAAGAACCAAAAAGAGGCGGATGAACTGATCCAAGGTCTTGATATTGATGGAGATGGTGAGGTCGACTTCATGGAGTTCATGATCCTGGTAGCAAGTCTAGCCTGCGCCTTCTGTGGTGATGCACCTAGCAAGAAGGGAAAATAAAGACCGCACCCAGGGTGGAGACAGAAGACACCAACAACTGCATAAAATCTCTGTAATTCCACTTGTTTTGTAACAGCGGAATAAATGAATTTTTTGTCCTGTACGTGGTTGGGAAGTGTTGAATATGAAACTGGATACAATTCAAAGATATTCACAGAATACAGAATGCATGGTGTAACAGACACAGCAAATAATAGCTGTAGTAATAATAATAGCCACACAGAAGCATATCCGGCTGCACAGCACAGAAAATACAATGACAGCAGGTTTAATGTTTCAGCATCATCTTGGGCCAAAAAATACCAACCAGCACAAATGGAATAACAGTGAAGTTAAACCACACAGCACAAGGTTTATATTTCAACTGGCACAATAAAATTATTGTTTACTTTATACTGAATGAAACAAATCACAGAAAATGTTTGCAAGTCAACAAGTAAATGAGCAATGCTATATATGATGTTTCAGGTGATGTCACCTGAAACATCATATGGGAATTGTAGGTTGTGAGATTGTGTTCACACAGTCTGAAACGCAGCTGCATGAAACACATCAGTCAGTGCTACCTCACCTGTAGAAACGTGCTTTATTACTGGGACCAAACCCATTATTCTAAAGGTTAAAAAAAAAAAGTTCCCCCTCTTTTTCTTCTCTGCAGCTACATGTTTTTTAATATTTCATTAAGATCTTTTTTAAACTTAATGGAACTTATTGTAACTTGTGGAGCACATAATAAAAATAGCTTGTGCTGGATTTGAGTTTTAAAGGAGGAAGCACATTTGACAGCTTGCAAACTGTAGTTTACAACGCTGGTGTTCTATTGTTCCGCAAAGGATGCAAAGAACCAGCGAGGTGGAAAAAGTCTTTAAACAACTGGATTTTGACTTCAGCGAGTTAATGTCGGCGATTCCTGCTTGTACCTGTACGTGCTATAAATGTACGTTCAGAAAAGGAACAAAGCAACCACACCCTGGGGTGCAAACTAATACTCCTCGCTGAGCCTGAGTGGGGCTGATAGCTGACCTGCATTGTGTTTAGACCTGGTTACTCAGATATCACAATAACAACAGACGAGCTTCAAAGACACTGCAGAGGAAAGTTTAATCCTCTGATCAGAGGCATCGTGCTGCCTCTTAATCCATCTCTGTGATACTTTCTGTCTTTAGGTCAGGTCATGGCTCTTTTAGCACACCAGGGAGCACTGACCAAGTAACACACTTTCTCCAGCCAGGACTGAAGGTAATGAAAGCCTTTGCTCCCCTCTGGTGGCAGAGAAACATTCTCCTCTTCACTTCCACAGTACAGAGGTAGATCATATGACTCTCCGCTTTCATCCTGAGCCATGCATTTTTTGATCTGTGATCTTCCTGTTAGCTGATTTTGGTGTTCAGGCTGTGCCCAAGGCCATGTATAGCTGTTTGTGAACCTTAGCTGACCTGTAATCCACTTGCGAGGTCATTAAGCTCAAACTCTTCTTTCTCCGCTTCCTCTACTCTCTCCCCCTGGTCAGGGCATTACGGAGGCTTATAGGGATTAGGTGTCCAGAGTGGAGGATGATGTGGCTCTGGAGCTAGAAGACATAGATGGAAAGGGAAAGTCTGTAACAGGGAAGTTTATTATTTATGAATATGCTTGCTGACATTTTGAAAAATCATGTTTGGATTTATATTTGTCTCGTCACATGCTTTTACTGCCCTGTTAATAAACAAGTACAATTAAGGTGTGAGTGGGTATAGGTTCGAGCACTCCTTGCTCAGTGTAGTCTATGTTGCTTAGCTTGCTTGGGTTTGGGAGTTTTGTCCTTGGTACCAGTTTCTGTCTTAGAGTGTGGCTGGGATGTCATGCTTGGAGCATGCTTGCTGCATTTCTCTGACAAATCTGCCACATAAGGGACGACAATGTTGTTCCAGTATTGTCATTCTCTTTCTCCATAGTTGGTGTCTGACTTGCTTTCCTGTGCATCTTCACTGAGTTGATGAAGGGGCAGTTGGGATAACCACGTCTTTTGAGGATGCCACTGTTCATATTTCGGACCGAGAACAAAGATAGTTTGAAAGAGGAGTGACAGAGGCCATCTATAGCCACGTATCTATTAGTACCTAGTTAGTGTGGCCTGGTACCAGGTAGCAGGTACTTTTTTAGAACTCTCTCAGCCAGGGTTCCAAGTGATCCGAGGCGATCCGAAAATGTGACGCAGGAGAACAGCATGCCACTGACTGGCCAGGGAATGTTGTCACTAGTTGAGTAGTGAGAGCGACTCCTTCACTAGAATCAACCGTGCCATTTTTAAAACCCAACAGCAAGAAATGTCCACTATCCACTGTGAACCACAAGCACTGAGCAGAGGTGGTGGCCTATGACACCAGCTGTCAGCTTCCTACAATAAAGCCTGCTGACAACTTACTTCAGGTGACCTACTGAGGTCACCTTGAATGACAAGGTCTCACAGGTTTCACAGGAATCCCTTTGTGGTAATAACCCACACATTTTTTTTTCACACTTTGGCTCATGTGATGATGAATAACAATGGGTCAACAACCACCTCTAAAGGGAACAACCTCCACCCACCTTTTGGTTTTAGAACTATCAAAGCCTCTTGGATAAGAGGTGAGATCATAGTAATAGAAAGTGAAAAGTGAAAGTTATTACAAAGTGAGAACAATCTGATATTAATATATTATGATACTGATATTTGATATTATTATTTATCTTTTTTTTTATCAGCACATCTATGTGGTTGTTGCAAGGACTAAACAGCTTTGACAGGGAATAGAATGATAGAACATTTTTAAAAAGCACACACACACACAATGTCCACGAAAAAGAGGTTACAAACTATGAAACGCAGCAGATTGAAAGCAATATTATGCTATGTTATGCACAAGATAATATTAGCACAAATTGTATTTAATGGAAGCTACAGATGTCAAAAAAGCTGGGATCGGGACAAAGAAAAGAAAAGAAACAGCTGGAGCAACATTTTAGAATCAATTAGGCTAATTGGCAACAGGTCAGCAGTGATTTGGTGCAAAATAAAGAGCACATTAGAGAGGCAGAGTTTCTCAGAAGTAAAGATTGGCAGAAATTCACCAATCTGCAAAAAAAGTGTATCTACAAATTGTGCAATAATTACCTCCAGCGAGGAGGTTACGATCGTGTCATTATGTCTGTAAACACTACTGCTCAAAAAGTTTTGAATGCGTTCTGATAAAACTTTGTGGGGTATCGTGTCAACAAGCCATTAAAATTTGGTTTACATCCATCAAGGCCTTCAAGGTCAACTTGATTATTTATTGGTCTAAAAGTGACAAAAAGTGGTGTGTATTGTCAACATATAGAAAGCACCGTATATTGATTTAAGACTGCCATTGTTTTTTATTGACAACATACAGGCATATAGGGAATGATGTATGGGGAAGGATCACGTTACTTTGGACCTCTGACCTCTTCTTCAAGGTCAAATAAAGTCTATATA
>JASGAU010374444.1:0-22572 GCA_030220045.1 Australoheros facetus | reverse complement strand
TTTCTCTGTATTATTGTAGGGTCTTTACCCACAATACAAAGCGCCTTGAGGCGACTGTTTGTTGTGATTTGGCGCTATATAAATAAAATTGAATTGAACACAGAACATGAAATCCAGCAGTCGCTTGATGTAAGTTTTGTTATTGCTGGGTTATTCACCATAAAAAAAAAAAAAAAAGATTCTGATTCTGTATTTTCAACATTTACAACTTAAATGTTTAGGTTCCTGAAATCTATGCCATGAAGACTGCAAAACATCACGAGTGATAATTAAGTATTAAATAAAAATGTTTTTAAGGTTTGATTTCACTTGGGATCAATTAGTTTGTAATTGAGGGCCACACAAGGTAGGAAAAAAGTGTTGAGAGCTGAACTAACAGCTACCTCCACTGTTTTTTTGTGGGCTTTGTTGACAGTAAGAATGACTCCAGCTTCCTCCATTAAGATTGTTGGAACACAGCTTAACAAGCTGACACAGGAGGAAATAGTTCTTGGCTGAATTTTAAAGACAATCTTAAGGATTAGATTTCCTCCTCCAAAAATCTCATGTACTTAGCATCTGCAAAGAGCAGAAATCAAATTGGAAAAGACTCCTCATCAGGGACAAAAAAAACTTTTACTGTCAAATCTCCTTCAAAAGCGCCCGACTCCGCTCTGGCTGAGATATGACAGCCAGCCTCCCTCATTCCCAATCCTTCCTCCTATAAAACTTCCCACACAGCCCACAGCCCTTCCCATTGTGTCCCAGAGCAGAGTTTTTTCCTCCCTAACCCATCATTATCTCCCTTGCTGCGGCTCACCACCGCCGCATTTAAAGTGACGTTGTAGCCTGGGAGGAATAAAGAAGAATTAGACTTGGGGGCAGCCTGAGCCACATTACAAAGAGCTAACAAATCCTCTTAATATTTACCTGATTAGTTTGGCCCGCTGGGCCGAGTGAGGCAAACAGAAAAAGAAAAAGAGTCTTTATTTAACTTGCAGAGGATGACAATAGCACAGAATGGTTAATAGGACCTCCTGCCAGCTTTAATGAAGAGTAATGGAGGGTGGAGGAGATGAGGGGGTAGTGAGAAGTATGCAAGAGCAATTCAAGGTTGATAGATTGGTCAAATAAGAGCTTTTGCTGGTATATACTCAGATCTTTAACACACTGGCATAAAGTACCTAAACAATATGGTCTTACTTGGTTACCTCACAACCAGATGGATCCAGTGAAGACCTGTGATGAACGAGTTCAATGTTTAGCATTGTGAACTTTGTGCTTCCCCCTTTTTTTATTGTTTAATACCCACTTATATGGAAAGTGATTGTTTTGCAGTGTGGGGAGAGAGCAACCAAAGGGGAGATGTGTATTTTATCAGGGTCTTTGGAAGGTTAGGGAGAAACAACCAAACAAGCCTTGCCTAAAAGAGCTGAATTCGGAATGACGAGGGAGCAAAGCTCGGCGTTTCCTGAATATTTTAGTACAAGTCCCAGATTTGCATGTTTTTAAGCATTGTTTTTCCTTGAAGCAAAACATATTTTCTGATGCAACAACTCCGGAGTGAGAAGGAAGGGAAAACTGAGTCACCCAGAAAGAGGTGAATCTGAGACGTAAAGGCCAACAGAGGACAGGAGAGGGTACAGCATGCTGCCTCTGAAAACTATAAAACACAAACTTTGATACTTATTTAAATATTCTCATTTTCCTAAGGGCTTTGGGTGGGGCCAGGCAGAGGGCAGGATTAGAAAACTGGAGCTGGTTCTGAAATGCTGCCAGAAAGGCCGAGGAAACACTGTGAATGCAGAGTTTAATCTAATCAGATCAGAAATTCAGTGAAGATGGAGAGTAAAATGATTTCTTTGTTTTAACAAAGGGGAAAATTGTCTGAATGGGGTAGAATGACGTAGAATAAATGAAAAAAAGCTTTCTACTTCACCAGTGCACTGGAAGCTTTTACTCTCCGTGAACAGGACTGTGCAGAGGTTTCACACAGGTAAACAGAAACACATCAATCCAATCAATAATTGTTGTGAAGATCCTTTGATTTTAAAATAGCACCAGTTCTCAGGTAGTTGACTAATAGGTTGTACCTTGGAGAACTTGCCACAGCTCTGAGGCTGTCTCTTCATGTGATCTCATTCTGCTGATGTGTGAAGACGGGTGTTTGAGATAGCTGTCAGGCTGCAGAGTGAATCTAAAATCAATCTGAAGCCTCCCTGATGGTACTAAATGATGATAATAGTGAAATGCTCCAGTTTAGATATGTGCCAAGCAGAAACTCCAAATATATATATTTTTTGGGCTGAGAAGAGAACATCACCGACCTCATAGACATCTTGCAATAAAGGGTTATAAAGTGGCACAGATGAGTCTTTACTTCATTTAGATTGTTAATGTTTGGTGTGTGGTGACTAAATTGTGGTGATAAAACCTTTATCGAGGTAGGAAGGAGTTTCTTCCCTACCATTGTCCCAGAAACCGAGCACCATCTCTGCATCTGGCAGGTCAGCACTATTAAACTGATGTTTATGGAAAATCTTAAAATAAGCTATATCAAGCTTTCCATACACAAATGCAATGATTGGTAGAATCAATTAATGCTTAGATTTAGTCTCACATTTGTTAATAAAAAAAATTGTCTTGGTTTGGTTTGTTATAAAATCAAAAAATAGAAAATATTCAAAGAGATTTGACTTTTTTTCTTTGTAAATTCTCATAAATGCTTTTATATGTTCTCTGCTCTCTCTCCATCTGAGCACCCGTTAATGATTAATAAACAGACCTATTTATGTAACAGAATAGCTTATTTAGCTGAACTTTTCATGGTTTCAATAAATTGTTATGAACTTTTTGCACAACACCATACAGCTGCAAGTCTTTATCATTCAAAGCTTGCTGGCTCTCCTGCTGTTGATTAAGCACATGAGACACATGCTTATAGGACAGGAGGGGAAAAAAACAGATTATTAAGACAGGAGTCTGCAGTACCTGCAGTCTGCAGTAACACACTCATGTCCAATAGACTGGGCAGCTCAACAAATGACACTAAAGACTCTGATTTTACAGCCCATGCCACCTCAGTTTACAAACAGGCATTGTGGTATCATTTTAGGCCAGAAGTTTTTTCTCTTTCATCATCCATCCTCCTAGATTCTCCTGAGGCATCACGTCCTCTGCAGTACATTCAAAACCAACCAGCTTAAATTAAACATCACGACATCAGCCTGCATTATGCAGATGAAACCATTATAATCTTATTATCAGCCACAGGGGACTAAAAACTGGACCATTCGATCATCCAGAAAAGGTAAATCTCAAATATCTTAACATAATGAATATTTCACTTTTGGTAGTTGAAAAATTTGATGAAAACAATTTTAGATACTTAGAGACACTGTATTGGGGGACGTTCCATTTTTAGGGTAAAGCTAGGCAGGCACACATATATTGGTACATATGCTTGCCCGCTGGGAACGTCTACAGAGCAAAAATATAAACATCTAATTAAGCACATTTCTGTTTGCTTGTCACATTTACATATAATCTTCTGCAGAGTTGTTTGACTCTAAGTGCTCAGCTTCCTGCTATTATAAATAAACTGAGGCTGGTTAACGCTGCAAATGACTCGTTCAGCACAGATCTGCAGATATGAACCAAAACCTATTTACATAAACCCCCCATTTCCCTGGAGAGCACCCACATCTGACTATAAACTGTAAACCAATTACAGGTTTGCAGATGTGTCCAGTGTCGCACTGACTGTCAGAATTACAGTTGGGGGGGTGGGGTGGGGGTGCACTGAAAGCTCCTCTGTTTGTGACCCTGAAAGGAATACAGTAAATTAGATCAGGGTTTCCCAAAGAGGCCGACAAATGGATTTATCTCAATGCAAATAAATAATGAAATGAAACTTTTGACAAAATCCACTCACAGTACAGCCACTAAAAGATTTCCATGAAGGTTTGCAGACAGAAGAGACGGGAACCTGCAGCATTTATTTCTGCTAAACTGCCACAAAACCTTTTGACAGTTTCAGTGCAGTTTGTGTTATTAGTGGATCTGAGAAGAAGAAGAAAAGAAAGATGAAGAGCTACCATATCAGCTGTGCTGCATTAATTACTGTGGCTCCATGATTCTAAGCTGAACCTACTTTGTTGGGATGCATACAAAGGTGCAAATTTAATTCATTACACAGTTATTTCAGGTGCTCACAATCTAAGTGGATTTTCTCATATATTTATTTTATTTTATTGGTTTATATGATTGCAGATAGACTTGATTTTAATGGGTTTTTGCTAACAAACAGCAGGTGCGCAACTGCATTTTTGCTCCTTTGCACTGAACTGAATTTTGTCAGTTGCAGTAAAGTGTAATCATATTCTTGGATCATCACTTCCTTTAGGTTTTGGAGATGGTTTGTACAACGTAGGTGCATTTTGCTTTACTTAAGAGAGACGCAGACTTCATATATAAGCAGACCTGTTAGTATGATTTCATATTTAGATCTTTTTAGCTTCAAAGGGTTAAATAAATATTCTTTGCAATAGCAGATTTGGAGTTTAATCAACTCTGTGAGGAGTTGTGGTTGTATTATGTGGAAAGGGCAAATCGATCACAGAACACATAACAGCATTAATTTTGCTAATTGATAAGTGCAGAAGAGATTATTTACTCTCTGCAACTCTTTCAAAATAAGAGCATGCAGGAAAAAAAATCTGATAACTCTGAAATGCTTCAATAGTGCATCATACATCATGATTAATAAAACCTGCAGTGGATTCGCACCATCCCAGTGCAGTGGTCGTGTGTGTGTGTGTGTGCATTTCTGTGTACACACAAGCTAATAATCAAAATGCAGTTAACCTGCAGCTACTTGAACCCAGCCAAAAACAAATTTGTGAATATGTATGTGTGTGTAGCCAGCGACTGATTATGTCAGACAAGATTTTTGGCAAAAACAAACTGTCTGTTGATGTGTGCGTGTCTTTTTCCCGAGCCTTCTTGGCAGCTGTAAATCTCCTGTGTGTTTGACCGCTGGCCCGCTGCTTCCATGACCCCCACGCTCTGTGACTCTGAGGTGATTCCTAATATACCCATAATCCAGTGTGTGAGAGCATGCGCGGGTTTTATTTGTGTGTGTATTTGTACATCTAAGTGGGAATTGTGTGCGTTTCCATGATCTTATCGTGAAATCTAAAATGAATACAAACTGCTGTTGGTGCTCAAAGCCTCACTTAATTAAATCAAGCTGCAAGACACACACACACACACACACACACCAGTAAATTCGACCTGGCTCGCTCGAGTCATTTCCATACTGGCAAACATTATAAGGTTCTGACTCATTCTCTCACTCAGTTTCCCCTCAGCCTCCACTCCTTTTCTCTGTCCACTTCTCTCTTTGTTTCTGTCTCCTTTTCACTTCCTGCTGATAGTTTCGTACTCTTTTTTTCTCCTGGTGACTCTTTTGATTTCCTTTTTATGTCACTGTCTTTCTCTTTCCACCTATCTGCTTTCTCTACCACAAACAGAACATAAACACCCTCTCCTCGCCCCCACTTTCCCTGATGCATACCCTTGCTCTCCCCTCTCTCAGTTTTCTCATCTGTTTCTCAGAATATGGTCCTCTCAGTCCTGCAGTTCCAGAGGAGATGGTGATTTATGGCAATAATTCTGTCAGGTCCCATCAGTCAGGAGGACAAGGGGAGCCAGCACCGGAGATGCCTCAGATAGCTTAAAAAAATAGAATATCTCATTGCAGTGTGTTTGGAATGACTGAGGTTTAAAGTTAAAATCTCACAAAATGAAAGCAGTCACAAATGTGATTTGCTTTAACTGAGTAAATTTGACCAATAAATATGTGAATTTAGCTTAAAAGAAAGTGACAGCTCTGACGTGTGTTGTGCCTCAGCTTGCTAATGACAGACTCAGTGAGTGCGTCTGAGACAGCTCTCCAACTGAGCTGAAACTTCTCAGGAACTCCACTTTTATGGTCTTCCATCTGCTGTCATTTTTGTTGTTGCTGAAACATCGCCAGTCTTCAGCATTTAAGGCTTAAAATATGTATTTACATCCTTACACGCACACACCTTGAATCTGAAGTGTACAGCATGAAAACAGGGTTCCTCTAAGCAGCAAAGGCTAAATTACTTCACTGAAGATCTGTCTCTGATCCTCTCTCTATCCCTCTCTTTCTCTTTAACTGGTAACCACACTTTGTGTTTTCAGGGGTGGGACCCACTTCAGTTCCTGCCTGCCAAGTTACTCACCTGTTTTCTATCACTGATCCCTTCTTAAGAAGAGGGAAGACTCGCAGTCAGCGCTGGATCGTGCATTACAACCAGTTAGGGCCGTGCTCCCATACTGCAAACCTTTTGCTCAAGTAGTTTTCTGCTTTTGACTTACTGTTGCTTCTCCTCTCTGCACAGGATACATGAGTGAGTTGGTATGAGGGGGAGAGGAGTTGTGTTTGCTCCAGAGTTGCTAACTGGATTGCTCTTCCTGCCCACTTTTTCCTTGTAAATAAATCTGTTTAAGTTTACCAGTCCGCAATTAGTCTCATTCCTGATACAAACCATGACAAGAGCCACATACTTTGAATTTCACATTTTCCAACAGAAACAGTGCTTTCATCACACATGGTTTTAATTTGTTGAATGCCACCTGGTACATTGTATGTGGGCTGCTTAAATCTGCTGTTAGATGCTGTTCAATTTGTGTTGAGCAATGTGTGAAATTAATTCCATGATTGCACAAAAGTAAAAATTATTCAACCATTTTTGTAGTCTTCAGGGTACGTCCTGGACAGTGAGACAGACACCCATTCATACTCACATCCACACCTGCAGCCGATTTAAAATAAGCAATTACCCTAACAAGCATGTCTTTGCATGTGGGAGGAAGCTAGAGAGAATCTATAATGGCACAAGGAGAACATGTAAGCTCCAAACATTAAGACCCTCATTAATCAGTTTTTAGTAACCCATAGTCATCCATCCATCCCCTTCCACTTAATGTTTTTCTTTGTTTTTCTATATCTGCAGTGATTGCTATATCAGCATCAGCAGCTGCTCTTTGGGAAGTGCTGACGAGAGATGCTGAGATAGGAGTTAACTTCCTTCTTAAACCTTTGTCTATACCTAATTGTGACAATCTCTTCCACAGGCTCTTGGTAAAAATTACCTTCTGTAACCAGGATTAATCACAGAACTGGGATGCCTGGCCACTGACTGCCTGGTACACCGTCTGATGATTTGAGCTGGAGGTACAAGCTCATTGAATACTTAATACGTTCTATGGGAGAGAGTGAGGGCTCCCACCTTTCGCCATTAGTCCAAAGGCTGGATTGCATCTAGGGTACTTGTTAGAGATCCTTATTGCTCGTCACTGTATGGCATCTAAGCAGGTAAGCCATGTAGACGATGCGCCCATCCATACCGAAAAAACATATTCCATCCGAGACCTCACCATGTTTTTGTAAATGGTGGTTCTCTGAGATGCATTGCCTCCATCTTCAGGCAACACAAGGCCGCAGGGGGCTTGGACCTATCTCAGCTGCCCTAGGGAAAGAGGCAAGATATACCCTGAAGAGACTGGCAGGGGCTGATACAAAGACAGATGTTCACACTCATATTGACACCTACGACCAATTTAGACTCGATGATTAACCTAACCTCATTAACTCCCACTGTCCTTGGACTGTGGAAGGAAGCCGGAGAACCTGGAGAGAACCCACACAGATACGAGGAAACATGCAAACTCCACAAAGAAAGGCCCCGGGCAGATGGTGGATTCTAACCTGGGAACTTCTTGCTGTCAAGCACCAGTGCTAACCACTGAGCCACCGTGCTGCTCATTACCTGTAATCCCTGATGCTGAAAATGGGAAGCTTCTCACCACTTCAGGTACACAACTCTATCTGTAAAAGAGGTTCAATGGGCAGGCCTGAGGTCAGTGAAAAGCACTTCAAAGGGTCGTGTGTTTTAGTGCAGAGGGCCAAAGGTCCAAACATTCATGCCCCTGTAATTGAATTGGCCCCATGAATAAAGACACTTCAGTCCAGCTGCAGGCACCAACACACACACACACACACACACACACGCACACACACACACACACACACACACACACACACACACACACACACACACACACACAGATAGACATGTACATGCAAACTCAGTCACATGTGTAATCAGGCACACGCAATCATGCCACACACACACAGAGGAACATATTGGTCCTCATCTGTGCCAGAGCTCTATTGACCCACATTGAGCTTTTGCTAAGCAGTCAAACGCCTCTCAGTATCTCTCCAGCCCTCATCTGACTCACTCTCAGGAGGTTCATCAGTGCTACTATCTGCTGACTGAAGCCCAAAATCTGCCCTAAATATCTGGATCACACTGTCCGCTTAGCGGGAGTTTTTCAGCATCGCTGAGTGAGCATTGCTCCATTTCCCTATCAGTCAATGATATTTGTAATCTGTTGATTTGATGCAATAGAAATTATTATTACTGAGTCCTGCACAGTCACCAGCTAACTGTGTGATGTATACAACACCGGCTCATCCCTGTGAACGTTTGTATGGACCGCTCTATGGGTGAAGTGCAGTTCACAACCTGAGGCCACACAGGACGCACATGTGCCTGGATGCTTGCTGTGTGCATAATGCCTATGTCCTTATGCTTGTACTGTATTCGAAATTAGGGTTTCTCTTTTTATGTTGTTAAGCCAAACACAAGAAACACAGCATCGCTTCCTCTTGCTGTCAGGAGGTTGCCATCATGTTTTATAGTGCACGTGTGGATTGCAGTATGGAAGTGCGTGCTGACAATAAATTAACCCCAATTTTTTATTTTTTTATTTTTTCATGTCAAGATCAAATTTGGTGAACTTTAAATGTGAATTTACATCATTACACAAAAGCAAACCTCACAGACAATGATGACCTTTAAGAACCGAGTACGATCAGAGCATCTAAAAGAGACGAAGCAGTCCAGGTTTTACAGCTGTTTTCCACATCCATCTTTGTATAGTCTATAACAGTCTATAAAAAAACATGCAAATAGATTAATTTTTTTAAATAATTGTCTACTTCACAACCTTAACAACATTCCAGCCAGACTGCTAAGTGACATTTTAAATTTGAGTTCATCTTCAACCAGATATTGATTACCTGATTGATTCCTGGGACATCCCCAGTAATATATGTATAAATATTTGAAATGTGAATGCTTGGAATGATATGGAGTTTTGTGCCGTTAAGTAGACTTTGATGTAACATCATTCAAACTGGACATCAATCAGCTATCTTTGTCATCTCTTCTTTACTTATACAACACCACTTCATGCAGTACATTTTCCCCATTGAACAGTCAGTGAAATTAAAGAATAAAATCCTTTAATATTGTCACAATAAATGTCTGTTATTTCAGGGGAGTGAGTCAAAGGGCAGCAAAAAAAGAAGTCGTGACCAAATGGGATAAAAGCCATCAGCCCACATCGATGAGATGTGATGGGGTCTACTGAGATAACGTTATCTGAGGACATAAATCACTGACCTTGTTACTTTCATGCAGGTAAATCTGGCATGTCTAGGTTTTCCGTTCAGAATGTGACATTTTTGTTGAAGTTCAGATAAAGTTTCTGTGTTTTTGGTGAATGTGAATAAGAGTAATATTTTCAGTTCCAGTCATGAGGCTGATCTCTCCTCAGTGATTGGCTGGTTCATTCATTTCTTGATTAAGGGAAATCTGATGTGTGTAAAATCAGCCACAGATCAGACATCATCAGAGGTCTTAAATCTGTGTGGTAGATTATAGTTTTGGTGTAGCCATTTTCCTACAAACTCTGTCCATCTACTGCTAGTAACTGCCTACAAATCCCAGAAACCCTTTCAATAGTCTTAAGACTTAAGTTTTGTATGTTCGTTTGCTGTTTTTAAATAAATGCTAGAAGAGAGAAATGCTTCACCAGCATAGAAAATTACCAGATTTTGTGATGAAATTATTTATTTTCAGCTATGATCGCATTGATTTTGACAGTTCATACCATTAACCTTTTGCGAGCTGCCTTGACAGTGCTGACCTTTGAGGGAACGACACATCGAAGAGTTCAAAACTTGAGGAGTGTGATGCAGCTTAGTGGCTGTGCTGGTTGTGGAGACTGTTACGAATGGTATAAGAAAGCCCTTAAAACGTGTGGTTATCCCAGCTGGGCTTTCATCAAATCGGCCAAGATGCACAGAAAAGAAGGTCAAACACAAACTAGAGAGAATAAGGAGGACAAGCGGAACAGCATCGTCATCCATTATGTGGCAGCTTGTCAGAGGAACTCAGAAGAATTTTCTCCAAGCATGACATCCCAGTATACTTCAAACCAAGTCACACTCTAAAGGAAAAACGGGTCCATCCCAAGGACAAACCCCCAAAACACAAGATAAGCAACATAGTGTCTGCTGTCCAGTGCAGTGAAGAGTGCTCGGACCTCTACATTGGAGAAACCAAACAGCCTCTTCACAAACGAATGGCACAACATAGAAGAGCCACCTCGACAGGACAAGACTCAGCTGTACATCTGCATCCAAAGGTCGAAGGTCACTCTTTTGAGGATTCCAACGTTCACATTTTGGACCGCAAAGACAGATGGTGTGAAAGAGGAGGAAAAGAAGCATCTATGTCCACTGTGAACAACCATCACTGAACAGAGGAGGTGGATTAATACATCAACTTTCCCCCGCTTACTGTCCGATCCTGAGCTCCCTCCCCAGGCGCCTCAACCCCCTATTCACACCTTTGTTCAGGTGACCTCAGTAGGCCACATGAAACAATGAGACAAAGTCCCAAATTGGTTTCACCTCAAACCACTGATTGTAATGACCCATACCTCCTATCGCACTTTGGCGCATGTAATTATGTACATGAACAATAGTGGGTCACACCAGGGGCCTACGCCCGCTGGGGTTTAAATACCTGGGTCTCTCCACCTTTTGGTTTGAGAACTGAAGAAGCCTTTCGGATGAGAGGTGAAACGTCTTCAAGAGACAAAAAGAAGTCCGGTCGCCATTTTTCCAAGCTCCAGTAGCTACTATGACCTGGATGACTGAGAATCTACACAGACATTTCGAGGAGCACAACAAGAACAAATTTGAGGTGTTAACTTGGCCTCTAAATGCCTCAGATCTCAATCCGATCAAGCAACTTACAAGACTTAAAGGATTCTGTCGCTAACATCTTGGTGCAGATACCACAGCACACAGTCTGGTGGAATCCCTGCCTCAGTGAGTCGGGGCTGTTTGGGCAGCAAAAGGGAGACCAACACAATATTATGCAGGTGGTTGTAATGTTATGCTTTATCGGTGTATTTGTTGTCTCACCCCCTGGAATGAGAATAAAGCTCAGTGGGATGATTTTTGTATTCACTTGTATTGTTGCACTTTATTTATGTATTTTTTGTGGTGGTGTCCTAGTGTCACATTTTAATGCACATTTGTAAATGGCCCTAATCTAAAACAAAACACAATTTTTGTTCTTCAACCCAACCAAATAGTTTAGGTGCCAAACTATGAAAACTAAAGTAAAAACAAAATTAAGCCAAGTGCAGAACTAAGAAACAATGGTGTTGTTTCCCAGTTGACAGTTTTCTGATTTATATCATTGCCACTCTCATGTCTCCTGCCTCCTCCTGCATCCAGTATTGTGACCAAATCACGACCAAAACACCAAAGCATACCTTATGTTTTTTGTTTTTAAAGATGTGAAATCAAGATTCTTTGAGGATTCTGGAAAGACCTTCACAGTTGGAGTGAGGGCTGTCAACATCTGTCTGGATTTTTGAAAAGTCTATCTTATTTTCTGAAAAGCAAATGCTTAACTCTGTGAACCAAAGTATATAATGCACAAAGGGCGTAAGCTGGGGGTGGGATGAATCTTGGCCTTTAAAGCTCAATCACTTTAAAAATTTTAATTAATTTGTCCTTGTCTGACTGCAGACAAGTACTTATTTTTCTGCAGACCCTGGATGTAAGTTTGGCATTGATCCCTTCTTATTCTTATTCTCTTTCCCTTCATTGATCCTTCTGACTCTATTCAGCATTATTTCTGTTGTAATAATAAAGTATTAGAAGTCAGAAGCACTATTGAACAAAGCACGCGCCCCCCTTCCCCCCTGTTTGCAGCAGCTCTAATCCTGAACCTGGCGTGCTGATGTGGTGAACTCTGGTGTAGCTCAAAGATTGCAACGTTTTGATCCACAGATGCACTCTGATTGTTGACGTTCGGTACTCATTTTGACCTGAAAGTACTCTGTAGCTCACACTATATTTTCATAAATGATGCCCTTAATCCATTTGACTTTTGACCTCCACCTAGATTCATCACCACAGCAACCCTATTGGACTGAGTCCTGAGGAAAGTCGTTAAAACAGTTTGCAGCTGATGCCTGGAAGGCAAGTCATATTCTAGTGGTTATGGCCATGCTAAATATAAGATAGCGTCTAATTCACAGTCCATGATATGGATCTGAGTGAATCTTTATCTGTGTTTACAAAACCTGTGTTTTTAAAAGCCTGTTTATGAGTCTGTATGAAGTCCAGCTCTCACAAAGAGAAACCAAATATTAGGCATGAAGCCTGGCAAATGGGGGGACATTCCCTCATAAAATGCTCTTGTAATGCACTGTTTTTTATTTTGACTCTGAGCTTTTCCACATGTTTCTAACCAGAAAGCAGAAAACTAAACCCATAGTTTTTAAAGCTCCATTCAGATTGCATCTGTAGCAGATGCTGCAGAATATATTTAGTGATCATTATAAATGCAAATAAAAAAAATATAGAAATGCAAATACTTATATATAATATAAGTATATGCTGGTGTCACTGAGTGATCACGGTGTACCATACCTGCAGAAAACCTCCATGCCGTCTAGCTGGTAACACTGTCCTCCATTGAAGCAATAGTTGGGCAGCATGTCACACTGCGAGCGGCAGCTTCCGTTGATCATCTGGTAGCCCACACGGCATCCATTTGGTAAGGCTGCTGGAGGTGCTGCCACAGGGACCTTTGGAACAGGAGCTCTCGCACCAGGAAATGACCCCCCAGGGATGAACGAGCCAGACCCTGGAAGCTGGGGCTTGGAGCGAGCAGGAGACCCAGCAGCCAGTCGGAGATCTTCATCAGTCTCATAAGCATCAGTTGTGGTGCTGTAGGCGTACTCATCAGTGGGGGACATGCTGTCGTCATAGGGTGTAAGGTAGTCATAGGTGTCTGGCATTGCCCAGGAGATTGTGTCGCCACCTTGCAGCTCATGGACCGATGATGAAGGTGAGGCAGGGGCTAGGTCTAGGTTGCGCCCACGAGAAGAAGGGTCAAAGAAGTCCACGTGACCAACATCAGGGTTAGTGGGGTTAGTGGTGGTTGAAGGTGGGGCAGCAGTTGTGGTGAAAAGCTGGTCCAGGTCAAACACAGCTGTGTCCTCCGTCTCCTCGGTGTGGATCCAAGGTGGGTCAGTGTGTGGAAGACGCACCTCTTCATCTTCCTCCTCCTCACCCTCCACAACTTCCTGTCTGCGTGGGTTGCTAGGCAACAGGTGCTCCGTCTCAGCTGAGTCAGGGATGAGCTGGGGTGGAGCTGCCACACTTACTTCCTCTACTGTGGGAACCACTGTTTCACCAAACATGCCGCTGCTCTGTTCCTCCTCCTCGCCGCCGCCGCCGCGGGGGATACGACCTGCCCTTGGGGCCACAGTGTTGACTGGCTCAGGAGTGGCCGGACTGTTTATTCCAGTTACCGCAGCGATTAATTTGTTGACCTTGATTGGCCCTTCCTCCTCAATAAGCAGGGAGGTGACGTTGGCCGCACTGTCCGGCTCAGTGGCATTGGTCCCAACAATGTTTCCTGCAAAGACACAGAAAGAAGTATAAACTTAAACAAAACCATGCTTGTTAATATTCATTTAAATATATATTTGCATTGATGGTAACGATGACCTCAATCTCCCAGGGATCCCAAAAGGCCCAAACTCACTGAGCGTGTCTTGATTTTGGGTGATTTAATTCACGAATACCTGAACCACTTAGTCACATCAACAAATAGCCCCATTATTAGTTCATTTTGATGTTTTGTGCTATACATGTATTCCTACCCTACGTGGTGTTTAATGAAATTATTTTGAAAAAAGGGACCCAGCAGGCTGGCGACCTGCACAGGGTGTACCCTGACTCTTGCCCTATGACAGCTGGGATAGGCTCCAGAAATAGAAGAAAAATGCCGATCCCAAACAAGTCATGATGTCAGAACTATTACTATGAAATATTAAACCAACACGGGATTAAAATAGGGGGTTGGGAACATATCAGTGAAAACATCACCATCCTTTTTTATGTGGTCTATTCCTGCAAGTTCTTCAGCAAAAAAAGCAAATTAGTACAAACTGAATGTTTACTTAGGGGTATCCAACACCAGTGTAGTGTATCTGCCACCAGGAGGCCTAAAATCAGATCACGGGAACTACAAAACTAAAACAGTGAAAACTTGATGGACTGAAAACAAAAATATATTTGCAGCTTAACAAGAAAAACTGCAACATCTGCTGTTAATTAACTACATACACATTCAGTGAGGATTCAGCTGGTCCTGTTTGCTCTTTCCAAAGCATTTTAGTTTCACGCACCAGTGGTACGCGTGCGCGCGCACGCACACACACACACACACACACACACACACACACACACACACACACACACACACACACAGAGACCTCACAAACCTGAACTCTTTTGCCATTACAGGATGAACAGAGTGGGCTCAAGGAGTCTGGCTGGTGCAGCAAATTAAAACGAGGCATGATTGGCTGTATTCTCATCCTCTGGTCGATTACTTCATCTGAGGGTGGCTTGTTGAGTCATGCAGAAAGCTGCTTTGCTGCCGCTCCCTCTTTGGATTTAAGGAATAATTCACTAATGTATTTGAATGGTAAAGAGCTGGGATTAGGGATTACAGGACTGGAGGGCGGAGGGGATTTGGGGGGTGCTCTGCGGGTGGGGGAGGTGATGATTTTGGGGAGACGCAGACGAGACAATGTCTCGACAGCTGTAATAAAGAAACCTAAACCTAAATTTGTAACACTGACAGCGAAGAGACTGATCATCAGGAGCGATAGCTGCGACAAGCTTCTTTCTAATTCAGTGCCATGTCTGCGCGCAAGTGAAGCCTACAGTGAGACTCACAGCTGTTGTAGAAAAATCTAAATTTTTACTGTAAGTAACGTGTGAACAAGTATTCCCTGAGAAGTCAGAGAGCTATGCCTTCGAGCTAGAACATCATCCCTCTCAATTCCCACATCTCCACCTTTTTCAGTGGTTCACAAAGAATGTCTTCCTGACAGTCAGTCAGTCAGATACAATCTTTAGATAAAGATGGACATTTCCCTCAAATCCTCCAATACAGATGATGGCAACAGACTTCCCAGGTAACCTCCAGATCTAAAAACCTTGACAACCAGTATTGGATAGTGTCCAATTACTGTAACACAGATTGAAAAATGCTCTTACCTCTGCTCTCACTGACACTATCCATGTCATGATACAGCAAATAATTACCACCAAGCAGCTACTGGACATACATCAGATCATTTAGTATTGACAAAATGCGGCAAAACACATTTTGTTTGTTATATTTTCCAGTACCAATAACAGCTGAGATATAAGTCGTATCAGACTAAATTTGTTACAGTGGTGGTTTTATTTAGTAGTCTATTTCATTAAATTTCCCTTGCTCCGACTTTCTGGTCAAATGCAATAATAATGTTCCAGTCAAAAATAATTTTTCACATTCAGAAGATAAGGTTTCTTAATTAACTGACTGCTGGTATCGGAGACCAAAGACGTAGTCTGCTCCAATAGAATGACTGGACAACATTGTGCACAATCACATTTTAATAAGCACAAGATATTAAAAGATCCCTCTTTATGACATATTTATCTGAAGAGAGATCATATCTGCTTTATAAAAAAAAGATCACATCAGCCTGGTGTTTTAATATAGAGTCTGGGTGCAGTGTTTACCATTTATTATCTGCACTTATAAAAAAAATCATGTGTCCTGTTTTGGACATGCACAAATTCATGTCACTGAGGCTGAGGGTCCTTTTTTCCACCACGATCGCCACACAGTGAATAAATGCACTCTTGGGCCTGTAAGGAGCTTTGGTTAACAGCCTCCCCCAAATGGCATATGTGAGGATATCTGTGACTGTTGTTAATCTCAGATGGTGGAGATTTTAATCTCTAAATGTTCTCCTAAACACTCAGCGTGTCTCCATTTACACAGTGAGAAGTTCATTAAATATCATGACCTACACCAAAGTTTTATGACTATGACGTGATGTCTGACTAAAAAAAATAAACACACACACACACACACCCTAAGATAGTCACAAGCTACAATCTAATACTGGTGTCACTTTATAACTGCAGAAAAACAACCATAAAACCAGCTCTGCTTACTCACCCAACTTAAGTTAGCAGTATACAGGACATTTCAATATAATTTAATAAACACTTTTTAAAATGCTAAGATTTTTTTTTTCCAGTTAATCTGGAAGGAAGATCTTGGAACAGCTGCAACTACTGCCTCTCAGCTGTATGTCTCCGCCAGCTGGCCAAGCTACTGTTTACATCCACATCAGTCCAATCATGTACATAATACAGGCTTCACAGACATCTTCAACACAGCAGCACAGAATATTTGTATATCCACCACAGTTTCAAGGTGGACACCCAAGATTAGTGTCAGATTCAGGTATCGGATCAAATGTGAAAAATGGTCAAAATCTCACTTTCTCTTCCTAAATTTTGGCACCAAATAACGGTCATTTGATTCAATTCAATTTATATCGCACCAAATCACAACATCACTGGCCTCAAGGAGCTTCATATTGTAATGGACTGTGAACTCAGGTTACTAAATGAATACAGCATGCCTAATCCACATCAGTGTAGGACACATTTCGAGTGAGTGGACGAGCAACATTATTGCTGTTTTTACATTTTCTTGTTACTTGTTCATTGTTACTTCCATGCTTCATCAAAAAGCTAAACAAACATCTGGCTTGGAAAGGTGACATATTTAAAAAAAATTTGTGCAGAAACACTGAAAACGTTTAATTACTGAAATATTTGAAAATTGCAACAGTCTAGATGATGCTTAATTACAGAATAATGACTAAAAAGGACAAACAATGATAAAATAAGGGCTTAGTATGTAGATAAATAAATATATACATGATAAATTTAAAAGGTTGTAGAAGTAGACTGATAAATCCATGGTTTAGGATTAAAGATATCACATCAGTACTTATAAGCAGACATTTGGGGTCATAAATGACCCCCATTTGGTCACTTCAAGGTTGAAGCTGTAATATTATGAGATTGCTGCCTGTTGTGTGTAAGTTCAGTGTGCTGCCAACATTTGCTCCATGCGATCGTGAAAACCTGCAAATATTCCCTCAGAATGACCATCACAGTCACTGCTTATCATTCTGCTGAATAAGCTCATATAGTCTACCTGTGAGTCTTCATGCAGGATATCACACACCTTCAAAGAAATAATGCAATACACCAAAATAGAGCAATGCAAATGAATGCATGTAGTTGAGGTTTCTTCCAAGCTGTCCTGTCACCATTAGCCAGTAGGCTGTCACATCAGCCACACGGTATTTGACAGGTGGAAACCTTCAGTTTATTCAAGGTTTCTTTTCTGGCGCTGCAACATCAACTGCATCTTTGAAGCCAGGGTCATTCTGAGGCTAATCCTTCCAGCAGTCCCTCAATCGACTGCTGTTCAACACATCAGCTGAGCAGCCAGGGGATAATATGCCAAAACCACAATCTCTCTATTACTCTCTCACACACATTAAAAAAAAAATTGCGGTTCACAATAACTACACAAAAGCATTTTACGCACTTAATACTTGATGCTCACTAGGAAATTATGATTTAAGACCATAAATGTCCACCTCTCTCTGATGCATGCATGAACACAATCCATTTTGTTTGCTTGCCTTATCTTGTGCTCTTTTTCAACACACAGCTGATGGGAATACATACATTGTGTCGCATTTTGTCCACATGAGTGCAATGTCCCAGACAGTCAATATTCAACAGAACCAACTCCTCCTGTTGCTGCTGCAAGAAAGCTCATGAATACAAACCGTACAGGCTGAAAAGTAGATAGTAATGGCTGCACCACAGGCGAAGATAATGACAGCAGGACGATGGTGAGAGATGAAGACAAGGGAAGGAGAGAAGTAACAAAGTGACAGAAAGGAAAAAAAAGGCAGACAGAACAACTGAGGGAGGAGGTGACAGGGTGAGGGATGAAGCGAGATGGTGAAAAAGACAAAGTTAGAGTGACGGGGGGCTAAACTTTCATGCTCCATTAAAAAAAATACTCTTTGAGGTTTACTCTGTCAGTAGCCAAGGAAAAGAAAACCCACTGCAAAGATTTCCTACCCACTCTGTACTGTCAACTGTCAGTCACCTCAAATCTAACACTGCTTCAGCTGAATAATATTACAGTATGCTTCTGGTTCAAGCAGCAATGCTTAAAGGCTGCTGGTTTGTGCATGCTATATCGATCTGTTGCAAGCATCTGCAACTGGAACCCTGCAACTTGCACACATGCTTGCAGTAAGTCTCCAAAACGTTAAAATACTATTATCTGTTATCAGGGTCTGTGTGATCTAGAGACTTATTTAGATTTTTTTTTGATATGCTTTGTGGGATTCAACTGGCTTCTCTCAAAATGTAAACGAGCCCACCCACCACTTTAATCATGCTCTAGATCTTGTTCTAATGTATGCCATGGAAACTGAACATTTAACAGTATTCCCCAAAAGCCCCTTTTCTGACTAATAATTTCTTAATAACCTTTAAATTTACAATAATGGATTACTCGAGTAATGGGGAGTAAATTTCATTACAGTAGCTGTCTTTCTAAAAGTGCTGTAACTAAGTTTAAGGATATATTATCAACAATGTCACACGCCAACACAGAGCAGCTACACTCCTAAACTCCACTCCCACAGAGGTCAATTAGCTCATCAACAGTGCTACATCCTCACTGCATACAACTCTGGACATTGCGCCTCCTCTGAAACAGAAAGCCACAAATCAGAAGTGCTTGACTCCCTGCTATAACTTAGAAATGTGCACCTTAAAGCAGACGGCCTGTAAGCTGGAGAGGAAATGACAGGAAACAAAGAGCCAGAGCTCTGTTGAGCCAAGTATTCCTTTAACCTTTACTAGTAATGACTTCATGATTTTCTTCACAAATAAAATTTTTAACCATTAGAGAAAAACATTATTCATAACCATCTCACAGATGGTCCATTGATCTTCTTCTCTCCAATTGAGCTTTCTGAGTTAACTTCCACCAACATGTCTATTAGACCTCATTCCTCTGCTCAGACATCCTACCATTAGGTAGGTTCAATCTTAAATATGCTTGCTTCGATCTAAAATATGATCAGCCACATTCCCAGAAAACATACATGTCATTGCTGTGCAGATGATACCCAGCTTTATCTATCAATGAAGCCAGATGACACACACTAATTAGTTAAACTGCAGGAATGTCTTAAAGACATTAAAGCCTGGATGACCTCTAATTTCCTGCTTCTAAATTAAGATAAAACTGAGGTTAATGTACTCAGCCCTAAAAGTCTTAGAAATGTGCTCTCTAACCAGATACTCAGTTTTGATGGCATTACATTTGCCTCCAATAACACTTTGAGGAATCTTGGGAGTCATTTTTGACCAGGATTTGTCCTTCAATGCACATATTAGAACTGCTTTCTTGAATTTTTGCAATGTCTCTAAAATTAGAAACATCCTGTTGCAGAGTGATGCTGAAAAACTAGTTCTAGCCTGGACTATTCAATTCATTACTGTCAGGTTGTCCTAAAAATTCCCTGAAAAACATCCACCCATCCATCCACCCATTTTCTTCTACTGCTGGCTTACTTGTGGTTCCTCGGATACTTAAGAGTAGAATGGGAGGCAGAGCCTTCAGCTTTCAGGCCCCTCTTCTGTGGAACCAGCTCCCAGCTTGGATTCAGGAGACAGACACCCTCTCTATTTTTAAGATTAGGCTTAAAACTTTCCTTTATGATCAGGCTTATAGTTAGGGCTGGATCAGGTGACCTTGATTAGCTATGCTTCAATAGGCCTAGGCTGTTGGAGGCTTTCCATGATGCACTGAGTGTTTCTTCTTCACTCACCTCTTTTCACTCTCTATGCATTTATACCCCGCTCTACATTTAATTATTCCTTATTAATCTCTGGCTCTCTTCCACAGTCTTTTGTCTCACCTCCCTTCCCTCACCCCCAACCAGTCCCAGCAGATGGCTGCCCTTTCATGAGCCTGGTTCTGCTGGAGGTTTCTTCCTGTTCAAAGGGAGTTTTTCCTTCCCACACTCTTCAAATGCTTGCTCATAGGAGGTCATCAGATTTTGGGGTTTTCTCTGTACTATTGTAGGGTCTTTACCTTATAATGCAAAGCATCTTGAGGCAACTATAAAATTTCATCCATTGTACAGACCGACTTATCTGAACAGTTGGCAAGTAAACACTTTGGTTTCTAGTTCCACATTTAATATTTCACTGTTCAACTGAGAGCATCAGTTGTACAGTTGGAAAATATGAGCAACCGTGCAATTGATGCTCTACATTATCACGTGTACAGTACATAAACAAGAGTATTCAGGTCTCTAAAAACAGTTTGAATTATCAGGGTGGTTTGTTGTGGGCTTTCAGAGACAGTAATTGCGAGGAGTCATGACAGGCATGACCAAGCCTTTAGGACAAACATCCCTAATGACATGCTACCTTACTGCAAAATATCACTGGCATAATTTTGTTATGGGATATGAGTAATGACAGGACATTATATAAACTGAATTTTACAATTGCTTCATTCTTGGCAGCTGTTTACGAGCCAGAAAAGTCACATTTTGGATAAAGATGGAGGATAGGTGGAGCAAAAAAGTACCAGAGCTGAGGGTGGGGTCATGTCAGTTTCATTTTGGGTAAAATCTCTGAATCTGGAGCAGGTCATTTGATGAATTCAAGTAGAAGTCTGGTTTGTAGTAGATCACTGGCTGAATTCAAAGAAAGAATAAAGCTTGAAAATCAGCATGTGAATGTGTGCTCTCTTTACTGACAGTTGATGCATTTTGCAGACTAACTTTGCATCATTCAGTGCATTTTTCATGTCTTAATGTATGCAATGTTGTGTAACCCGCCTTCAGTAATTAAAAGATTAACAAGGCTCTGTCACAAAGTTTCTCTTGCTGTATCAACTACAATGGGAGAAAAAAAAAACACTCCAAAGGAGAGTGAAAATATAGCTGCTTTGAAACTACTTGAAGACCTGTTCCAGTACCTTTGAGACCACATTCCATCCAATCTGTGCTGAGTACAGAAGGATCATCTACAAGTTAACACACTCAAACTTGTTTACACGCATTAGCTTCTGCAGACAGAACTCACGCAGTCTGCTGTTTGAGACCACAGTAGTGTCAGTGTGCCAGAATCCTCACTGTGCATCTGTGGACCG
The DNA here is from genome assembly GCA_030220045.1 of Australoheros facetus. NCBI lineage: Eukaryota > Metazoa > Chordata > Actinopteri > Cichliformes > Cichlidae > Australoheros > Australoheros facetus. The sequence continues at coordinate 973 of JASGAU010374444.1, read as the reverse complement.
AGCTCCAATTAAGTGCAATTGTTTCTTTTTCAGTGGCTCATTAGCTTAATTGGATGAACGAGGAGGAACTGTTTGACAGACGGCTGGTTAAGGAGCTGCGTGGCAGCTCTGTGACAGTTTGAGAAAGTAAGTTCTGCATGACAACGGCGCACAGCATGTTGTTCTGATGGGCTGCAGTTAATGTAGAAAATTCACAGTCCATACAGAACAAATATGTGTTATTCAAAGGTGCCATAAGTCATCCAAAGTATTTTAGTATTTTTAATGAGGACAAAATACACAACAAGAAATTAATAAATGGTATAATCAGGATATGATTTGTTGCTGTTGGAAAAATAAGCTCTGTGCTAGTATGATAACCATTCTTTATAATAATTATGCTTTTATATATATTATTTATTTAAATGAACAGAGATGTCTACATGGCGAGGAAACCTCTTCAGGGACCTTTGTACAGAGTGTGTCTCTTTAAAATAACTAGAAGTGTAAGTCAGACTCTTATCGCAGTCTGGAGACCTTCCTTTGACCTGTCTGAGTTTCATATTTGTGCACTTTGTTACCGAGAAGTTGACACAAGTGAAAGGTTATCCTCCTGAGACCCAGAAGAAAAAAAGGTTTTGGTATTTAGATTTTTTTTTCATAATTTAAGTATTTAAGTTGAAAGAAACATATTGCAACAATTTTCATTTCATAAATGTTATTTATTTAGATTTTATTAAATGTCTCTTCCAGTGGACATTGGGTCTTCCTTGATATAAAAGATTTCTTTATTTAATGACCATGTAAAACTAATAAATTTGCTTTTTTTAATTTTCTAAACAGATTAATACTTTTTTAAATTCATAAACATTCAGCCAAGTTAAAGAAATTGCGTTAAAAAGTGCTTACATAACTAATTACATGTCTGAAACACATCTAAACATCAAAATACTGTAACAAAACAGATTTCATTTCAGAGATTTTTGATTAAAAT
>JASGAU010374441.1:0-14957 GCA_030220045.1 Australoheros facetus | reverse complement strand
CCACTGCACTTATTCAACTGTTTCATTACTTAAAAAATTTAAGGCAACGAGTTACCTTGGTTTTTTTAAGTAGATTCAACTTATCCGGGTTTACAGTGTAGTGTCCTTCAGCAAGATACTGAAGCCCAAAATGCATCCGTATGTGCAATCGATAACATGCTTAGAATGAAGCGATTTGTGGTGTTTTTTTTTCCATCCAGTGCCATCATTAGGTAATTATTTAACTTGTCCTTTGTCCTTTGGTTTATCAGTTATTCCAAAGCCAACAACCTTTCTATTTATCCTGTAGTTTGCTTTATGATGCTAATTATAAAATGTTGCTATCCCTGCACTCTAAATAGTTTTTTTCTCATAGGTCACAGTGACTACTATTGGCTATGGTGACAAAGTGCCACAAACCTGGATTGGAAAGACCATTGCATCCTGCTTCTCAGTCTTTGCCATTTCATTCTTCGCCCTGCCTGCAGTAAGTGGAGAGAGAAATTTCCCTCTAACCTTAAAGTTGAGTTATGTGGTGAGGATTAAAAACATGCTCACAAACACAGTAAGTCAGTCAGCCCAGTAAAATTGGGTGAAAAATGGGATTAGACAAGTTTAGTTTTCCTCATCACTTTTTTATATTACCCGATATTCAATATTCATAATAAAGTTTAGGAAATGCCTCAAATAGTTGGAGCCCCAATTATTTGTGTTTAGTTTTTAAAAAAAATGTTGAATCTCTACATTTAAATCTACTAATGTTTGTTTATGACATTTAATAAGAGATAAGAAATGATACTCAACCAAACAGAACTGTATTCCTGTTTTCTTCATGCTTATTTATATCTTTTTGGATCGTACAGCTGCCTGGAAGTGTGTGGTTAAAATTGAATAATGAGAAAAAAAACTGCTGTGCTGTTCTTCACAGGGAATCTTAGGCTCAGGCTTCGCCCTGAAGGTGCAGCAGAAGCAAAGACAAAAACACTTCAACAGACAGATCCCTGCAGCTGCTTGTCTCATTCAGGTATTTGGAAAAAAAAAATACTCCAACAGAAGCTCAGTACAGCCAGGGGATTATCCTGTCTCAGAGCCACAGTCTTATTATGGAGACTATCTTTTCATGTAACCTTTTCTTTCTTTCGTATATGGCAGACATGTTGGCATGAAATTTGTCCTGTCCAACCAACATATTGCTATTTTTATGCCCCTCCAGACATCGTGGAGATGTTTTGCAGTGGAGAACTTTGATTCTGCCACATTCAAGATGTTTTTGAAAAAAAGATCAAACATCCCTGCCTCTTCTCTATCCACCCCCAAGAAATCGGTTAGTAATCATTTTATAGATTTCTCTGTAACTGCTTCATATACCCAGTTTCCCGTTTATTAGGCACAGGCAAAGTGAAACTAATGCAGTCTGAAGCAACAGCCCTGCAATACTGTAAATCCTGAATTCATGAAGGTTTCCGTGAAGGTTTGTGCAGGTTGTTTTTGTTTGGGAAGTGAGATAATTTTATGGTAACTTTGAAGGCTGTAGTTTGCTGTGCTGCATTATGTTGCTTTATACTCATTTGTTTCTCATGCTTAGTCTACTCCCACTGATGCAAATCTGATACCTGATATTGATGCAGAAACACTAGAAATACCATATTTCTAGCCATATTTCATAGTCTTTTTCAACTAGTGCATTTGTTTTAGAGTCCTGTTATTAACAGATTAGCTTGAAATCATAGAAATAAATAGCCAGAATTATTGTAAATAACTTAATGAATTAATGTAAGATGGAGTTCAAATCCCTCACTCACTCTCTGCTATTAGACAGACTTCAGAGACTAGTTAGATTAAGGAAATCACCTATACTACTACTATATTATGATAGCATAACTGCATAACGGCTTTATATAAGATTTTAAAAATGCATATAGAAATACACAAGAAATAACTGACAAGGAAAATACAAAAGATGCAACTAAGACCACCAGAAGCAATTTAATAATGATATTGATTATTCTGCATCCTTGCAGTATCCAAGTATATCCCTACTAAAGCATCAGCTTTGAAAGGTTGCTTATGTGCAGACAGTAACAGTCTTTATTTTGTTGTTCCTCCTACTGTATTTCCATGCAGTTATCATCAACAGAAATTATAAATTATGTAAATGCATGACAGCTCTATGCCTTTTAACACAGAAAGTAGCGACCACAGGTAGGCAGCTTCTTAACATCATTGCATCGCATCATTTGGCAGCTGGTGAGCCTCCATGTTTATGAAGGTTCATCAGGCAATAAATCTGAAAATGTGAAACCCACGGCTACTTTTAAATGGTTTTATAATGGACAGTTTTGTTTAAATAACAGTTTTGTTGCGAAATCAAAATATTTTTTAGCACATGGTAAACATGGCTCCCCTGTTGTGTTGCAAACACTTCACTAAGCTGTTTGTATTTCTTGGGCAGGTGAAGGTAAGAAGGAAGTTGAAGAGCACTGACAGGGACAATGGCCCAACTTCCCCGACAATTCCGAGCATCACCTTCGACTCCGTGTTCGACAGCACGAGGGAGCTGAGTTCAGATGTTTACAGCACCGTTGGCACAGGTACTAAAATCTACTGAAAAAAAAAGAATCTGTTTTAATTAGAGTGGAAAAAACATGTTTTAGAACAAAACAGACTGATGTCACATTTTGCCAAAATCTACCGCGTGTGTCGTTAAACCCTGTAAACGATTTATGGAGCGGTGGTTTCCTTCAAATCAGAATTGACACTCACAATCTTAATAAGTACAGATTTCATCAGTGCTGCTCTGGTGGCAAATCAAAGGTTCTTTCATAATACAGCAAACAGGAAATGTTGAACTTGAACTGCAAATGTAAGGCTGTCCACAGCAGGTGGAGAGGACAAAGTCCAAACATTAAAGATAGATGAGCACACTGCAGGACCATAACGTGAGGTTGCATTGATGAGCATGAACCCCAATAGTTCTTTGCTGAACTTCCAAAAATCTACAAAGCACGCAGTACTGCTGAATCAATGATGGAGTACTAAGAGTGAAATAGAAAAGGTATTCAAATCAATACTGCATCCCTTCAGTGTCATTTAAGGTTATGTTGTGTGCTCCAACTACTTTTTATGAGTTCATTTTAAATTCTTCAAATCAAAGTCTTTCTCCAGCAGTGCCACCAGCAGGTCAAAGTTTTCACTTTAACAATTCAATGATGCTGAATAACTTTTACATTTTTTTTTTTTTTTACTTTAACTTACTGCTAGAAATGTTCCTGAAGACTGGAGCATCGTCAGTTAGCAAAACAGTTAGCAAAACAGTTAGCAAAACATTTAAACACCTTCCTTGCATTTGGATTCATGAGCTATTTGAAATCAATAAACATATTTGATATTAGCCAAATTGGACTTTATGTGCTGCTGAAATGTGTTGAATATGTGCCCTGCATACATTGCACACACAAAATGTAATATTCGGTTTGAGTGTAGCTAACTTTGGCAGTGCTAGCAGTAGTAGCCATGTTTCCTTGCAGGTTTCTCATTCCTTTCCTTGCCCTCCTTTCTGGTGCTGAATGTTGTCTTACATTTCGTGGCAATTACATGTTTAAAGCCTATATACAGACATTTTTTAAAATCAAAATAAGAGTTGCTTTTCTAAAATTGTCATATGTCCCACTTTTTACCTTCCTGGTTTACAACATCCTGTCATAGAGAGTGGGGGCTGCAGCCTTTGGGGGCTGAGAATATGTGAGCTGTTGTCATCAAAAAAACAAACTGAGGAACTTTTGCTGAAGTAACACATACTCACTAATTCAATATCATCTTTGAAATTGCCTCTTTCACTTTTTTCCCTGTCAGTTCATTTTCCATGTTCATTCATTTTTTTTTCTCTGATTGTATTTCCTGATGTTGTTCTGCTCACTGAGTAGCCTATTTTATATCTTTTCAAAAGATCATCATTATCATCCCTGTCAATGAAGGAGCATTAATGGATAGCCTGATCTCGTAGATGGACAAAACAAGACACAGGAGAGGACAGAATGTTTGCTATTACAAGGAGATAAATATGGATAGTTTTAGCACATCCATAATATATAAACATCTAATTGGATGGTACTCTTTTCAGAGCCTCGTTATATAACCTTTTTCTTTAACACAATCTGGTAATGTGAAAAGCTGCTTAGACAGGGGATGCAGCACCACCAACACAACTGTGTAAATGGTTTTGCACTCACTTCTGAGTACAAGGGCAGAATTTAATTTGCACCTTTGTACAGTTCTATGCATGTGCGTTCACTTCATGATCCCTGAAATTCAGTGTCTTTGATCTGAAGCTGAATTGATGCTGCGGGTTATACTGCATATCTTTACATTTACAGCATGATGCTTTTAACACATCAATCTTTTTTTACTAAATTGCCACATTGCCATCTGCTGCATGGTTGGGTTGACTTGATGCAGACACTGATAGTGGCTCAAGTGCTTAGCTGCTTACAGTGTTGTCAGCTTACACTAAAAGCATATCCTGTCCTTTACATTCAACAATTTCAGCCCCACTTAAAGCTTGTTGGTTTGTCTCTGGTATGGGTTTTTCTTCCTCATAATTTTGTTAACTATTTATTTGGCTACATAATATTGATACAATCAATAAAAAGTCCATCAAAATAGCACATGCACATTTAGCACCTATGGTTCTTTGTCTCATACTGACAGAAAATAATTTTCCAACTGTGGTTTTCACTTTATTTAAAACAGAACTATCACGTGTATTGCAGATGTGGTGTTTTTTTAGTGTGTTTCTTTCCTTTTTGTTTTTTAAATCTAGTTCTGCTTCTTTCCTACAACTTAACTGCCTACTTCCTTGCTTGTGTCTTTTTTTCTCTTTGTTTTTTGTCTGTATGCCTGATTTAGTGGGATTCTACACTCCGGGAGGATGTGGTGAGCTGCATGTTAGTGTCCACATCCTGGTCACATCCTCCATACACTCACTCTCCTATTTTTAACAGCCAGTAGAGTCACCTTTTGTCATCTCAAGTTTTATAACAGCATGTTTTCTTAATCAGGCTCCTGTGAGGTTATGAAATGTTGTGTGTTGTTTGAATAATGAAAATGAAGAAAGCATTCAAAGTACCATATTTATTTTTAAGGAATATATAATGTAGTCTGTCACTTATGCTTGTGTTTTTCATCATGTGTGCATCAGATTGCCAGCAGTCCTGGACGTCTTTGTCGTCTCTTCAGTTCAGCTCACAATCTCCAGGTAACTTTAAGTCTTAATGATGTTTTTATGTTACTTTGTCTGCCTTGAATATAAAGTCCGTCCCTCATATAAAAGATGCACAAGGCCACTGAGATGACACCCATGAGGTTGTGGATTACTGTTTTGAAGCCTTGAGTTTAGTATTCCGACCTTCACCATCTTAGTTGTTTTTCAGCCAGACTAACACTACCGCTGGCTAGCTAGCTTGCTAATTATGATTGGTGAAAAATAGGTGTACACAAACTGGACACCTGAGAAAATGGAAAGCCTACTCCTTAGAGTTTCTTTTAGTATAATGGGACACGAGCAAGACAACATGGCACCTTCCTATCACTCAAAGTGTCCAGCTCCCTAATAATGCACACCTTTAAGCTTTAAAAACACACAGTTTAAATAGGTGAGATATATAAAAATCCAGTCCCTCTGCAGATGTCACGAGAGGGAAAATTAGCTATTGAGGTTTTGCAGTCACGTGACTGCTAACCACGTGACATGGACTAGTCTGCCATTTTGGATTTGGGACAATATAGAATCAAGTGAATAAGGCCTCAGTCACACAGGGCTAGACTAGGCCACGACCATCTGGTAACCACTGGTCACCAGAGAAAAATGCATATTGCCCTCCCGGATGGCGAGTGGTACTTGGAGGCTGCTAGTTGTTGTTAGATCGCAAAGGGGGTGCAACACCCCCTTTGCGATCTAACAACATTGTTTTGGTCTCTAGCAAATTGCAGTAGTTGCCTGCAGTTTGCACAGAACAAGCCAACTTGTCTGCAAACACACCCCAACTACTTTCCCAGTGTTAATGAAACTGTGAAAAGTGTGACACAACCTGGAAGTGAAAACCAGCTGCCTTCAAAGCAAAGTTGTGCCTTTTGAAATGTGTTGGCTACATCACCGAGGCACAAGCTTTAATTTGAAGGTCAACGTTCTCCATTTCTGGCTTGCATCTCATGTTTTTTAAGTTTTCCTGAGGCTAGTAGTTAGTGAATGCCTGCAGATAAGGCAGCATTTCAGTGCAAGCTGCATGCAGCTGTGGTAATCTGCAACCAATCCAATCAGAAGGAGGTTTTTGGTGAAGCACCCTCTTTATGACCAATGTTACCTAACAACAGCCAGCAGCCTCCAGGAACCACTCGCCAACTGTTCGGGAAATACATATTTTTCCATCATGGTTCCCTTATGGTTATATCACATTTTATGTGGAGGACAACTCTTGACCAGTGTGCACATGATGTCCCCTGAGAAATTTCTATAGAGATTAAAGCCTAGCAGAAAAAAAAAAAAGATGTATATTTCTGTTGTAAAGTTGGGAATTAGAATGTGGGAGTCTATGAGGATTGTGTGCTGGCCTAATTTTTCAGTTATAGTTGCCAAAAGGTTTGGTTTTAACTCTTGCTTTCGTCATGCTGTCAAGTGCAGTGTTAAATAAAGTTTGAAGGGTTGGGACTAAGAGGACTAAAGGTCTGATGTGTTTAGTTGATGTGCAAAGTAATGTTTGGCATTTCATTTAAAAATTTACCCACCAGGGAGTTAAGACATTTCCTCTACTCTGTTGAGAAATATCAGTGTGCTTGTCAGGGCATGTCTTGTCACCAGTTGACAACACCAATTAAGATCATTCGATTTACAGTGCATTTCAAGCAGTGCCATTTAACACCTTTTTTTTTTTCACACATCAAATTCACAAACCTGTTGTGTCACACTTCTCTTACTGGTGCAGTTTCAAAACACACCAGTGGCAGATTTGGATAATTGAAGGGTTTTTTATGCCGTCCTCCACAACAGCGCTGAAAGCTTGGCTTTGGACATATTTTGTCTTTTTTTTAAATTTTTTATTCAATTTTACAGAAAATTGACACCCACACCTGACCAATTATTATCAAATGGAAAAAGAGATGTGTAATAAAAAATTGGGGGAGATTGCTGTGTTATGCATTTGGCTTCCACAAGGCAAGATGAAGCAACCCTGTGGTGAAAATCAAAAGGTTTTCCTCCCAGTTTATGTGGCAATCAAACAGAAAATGCCACACCACTGAAAAGTTGCATTTGAGAACTTCTTCAAAAAAAAAAACATCTATGTCTACCCAAATGAAGCTGTTTTCTCTCTTCCATGTTTTTGCAACATGACTGTAGTTGTCAACTGCAATCTCTAAAAAGGACAGTTTTACAATCCTAAACAGAGCTCTGGAGAGTCAAGAACCCAGGTCACATGGGGTCCTAATTTTTCCACAATGAACAAGGCTTCCTCAAACCATTAGGGATTCAGATAATGTGACTTTTATTACAACATATGGGCACAGTTTATCCTCTATTCTTGTTCTTGATCACAGCAGCAGACACACCATGGGTGCATTGAGAGATCACACTAGAGCATTAAAAAAAAGCCCCACTGTAAATCACCAAACCTGCCTGAACACTTTATCTGCAGTGTAGCTACAGACACATGCTAATCACTGAAGTTTAATGAGTGTGTTTATGGGTGTCTCTGTGTGAACTTGCAGTGAAAAGAAGCCCTGGCCTTTTAGAAGTCCACTCCCACAGTGCTCTCCAGAGAAACTGCAGCTTTGCAGATGACCTGGAGCTAGAGTCAGAGAGAGAAAATGAACTGGCTCCAGCCACCTCAGTATCACAGTGAGTTTACTACTATAGGATACTGTGTTTATTTGTAAGTTCATTTTAATGAGCATGACAGGGAAGGTTTTTGTGCTTTTTTTTTTTTTTTTGCTATTTGTAATTAACCTTTGAAATATGCCAAACCCCAGAGGGCTCATGTCTCTACTGTGTAATGAGTGTGTATTAGGGAAAAATCACTTGCTTTTGCTGGGGCACTTGCACAGCTAGAGACTGAGAATGATATGAGGAAATGAGTGTTAAGTAACTGCAGTGCAATGTGAGTGCACAGTAAGTGAAACAAATGGAGCGACAGTTTTGACCCGTGGGACTTCTTTCTAAACGGAGGAGTAATGATGCAGAGTGGGAAATGCATGCAGCAGCATTGTTGGCAAAGATCACGCTGTGCTCTGCTGACTTCAAAATACGTAACCAGCTGTTCTCATAGAGCAGTGCCACATCAAATCCCATGCTAAATCGTGCCATTCTAAGATACTACAGTTTGTGTTATCCATGACGAGACAACACCAAACAAAAAAAACCTTGAAAAATGTGTTCCTCTTCACCAGGTTTGTCATGGATTATATGCTTTGTTACATACCAATACCAATTTGTCCATTTTATTTATAAGACTGAAGAGTATCTCAGTTTAGTCATTGGTACAAATCTTGGGTGTATACGTTCTTGCTGCGGAATACTTCCCAGGAGCCAGTTTTGACTTAGCAGTGCGGTATGTTTTGGTAAATTGATAATAATTGAAGCACTGAGACTTTCAACAAAACTGCCAAACATTTGTCACAAACAAACAAACAAACAAAAAATTCACCTCCAGTCACACAGAGGACAGAGATTTTAAAGTCAAAATAAAAGTGTTAGGACAGAAGCAGTTAGATGGGTGTGAGGTAAAATTTTGTAGCTTCATGGAAACTTTTTTTTTTCATATTGTATTTTGTTTATACCAACAGCATGAAGCATTTGGAGCGTTAGGAAGGCATAAGAAAAGATAGCTGTGAACATGTCCTTTGTTCAGTGAAAGAGGAAAAAGTCGAGGCAAAATTTCCCTGTTGGAGGCAGAGGTTTTAATTTAAAATACAGAAACAAGAACTCTGCAAATTCCATCCGGCCTCAGCTATTACAGCAGTTACTAAAAAAAATATCAAAGCCTCGTTCTTTAGCTCCTTCTGGCTTTCTATTAATTTGACGGCACCTGAATAAGTCTATGACTTTGAGCCCTGGTGACATTTTTAAAGTCAAAACTGCAATTTTACTATTGTAGGTCAGAGCCAGTAACATATAAGTGTCACTTTCAACATGCTTAAATGCATAAAGTCAGACATGACATGACTGCAGATGTCTGTAGTGCAACTCAATGAATTATTTTTTCTGCTCAATAAAACATCTGATTGTTTTTGAAGAATGCCCCAATGCCCCAGTTATGAGTAACATTAAAAAACAGGTCCATAAACATTGGCAACAATACAAAGGACAAGACCGTGTGCCTTTAGTTGCAGGACACCTTTTAAAAAGCCACCAAAAGAACATGTGGGGACTGTTCAACAAATATCAGAAGCTGAAATATCTTTAAAATACAAATTTATATGATGATGACGGAGTCTAGATCCAGCTGTTTTTAGAAGTAAATGCATTAATTATTTATTCAATTCAGTTTAATTCAGTTTTATTTATATCGCGCCAAATCACAACAGTTGCCTCGAGGTATATGATAAATTTATGATTAAATTATGATAAATTATTCCCAATGTGGAGACATAGTAAGTCAGAATCTAGCAACAAATTAAACCACATTATACATGTGAGCAGTCATAGAGAGTCACAGTTTATGAGCTACAGTGTCATAATTGTCTGATCTGTTTACTAGAGTTTGGATTTGGATGTGTGTCCCTTGCTACATATAGGTTGTGGCTTCTCCACTTGTCAGAATAACAAAATATAGCCTTACTCTTAGGTTTTGCATTACATGTCACTTGATAGATTGTTCAGTCTTATGCATATGGAAAATATTGTGAGAGTACTACATCTCTGCATGTCATTTTCTTGGTTGTGATTCACTAATGCCTTGAGGAAAAAACATTATTGTGATCTATGCCACTTTAATAAACTGATGGAGATCGACCCTTGTTTGAAAAGGTCTTTTTTTTATTGAGAGAATGGAAATAAGAATGAAAGCATTAGTTCCAATACTGATTATAAATGTAACTTATAATAAGAAATAAGCAATGTATAACAAATAAATATAAAAATGGTAACAAAAATGCCCTTATTATTGTATTAAATAGCACATTCCAGTATCGCCTAACAGCTCTAAAGACATGCTTCTAATCTTGCTAAAGCTTTAATCCTTTGGATTTAATTCCAGGGTTCCATTCTCTAATTCCATTATCTAATTTGGGGTTGTGGGGGGCTGGAGCCTATCCCAGTTGTCATAGAGCAAAAGGCAGGGTACACCCTGGATAGATCAGCAGTCCATCCACAGGGCTAACACAGAAAGAACCCACACAAGCATGGGGAGATCAAATAAACTCCACACAGAAAAGCTCCAGTAAGCCAGTGGATTCACCATACACCATCATTAATAAAGTTAACTGATGGCTGTTGCTGGGGGGGAAAATGATTGTGAAAAATATACTTAATCACTTTCTTCAAGCCCTCTAGAATCAAGTCTGACCACTCAACAGGCTGCTTGAAACACATCAGGTACTTATTTGGGGAGTTATTTTGAAGCATTATCTAAATTAACTTGAATATCAGATGTCACCAGGACATGAAAAACTGCATGTATGTAACACCAATCAAATCTGATAAAAGAAAAGAAAAATGTTTGCTGACTTACCCCATACAAGAATGTCATGTTTGTCTCTTATAATGTCTCCAGAGTTGAAAAAGAAGATCAGTGCCACTCATATACTGCAGCTGACTATTCATTAAGAGCTGAGTTTAACATAAACTGAACTGAGTCGCTGTGAAAGAAGCAAAGAATGAATAGTCCAGCAAAAAAGCCCCTTTAAAACTATAAGTCTTCACAGATTTGTTAATTACTGAGCTTGCTAGCAGGTAGATTTGGATGCTTTCGATAGAAAAAGGCTAACTTGTTCCCGCTTTTTATGCTTTGTGCTACACACACACACACACACACACACACACACACACAGACACACACAAAAAGAACCAAAAAAAACTGTCTCTTAATTCCTGTCATAGATCTCATCTTTCTAAGTTTAATAAGCTCAATTTCCAAAATATGTAGCCATTTCTTTAAGGATTATAACCTTACAGATAGCTAGGATGTTCACATCATGGTGTTCATTAATAATAGATGAAAACATTAAAGAGACATCTTTGATATTCAAACTCTTCCTTTTCAGAAGAAGTCACAACTTTCCATTAGAGCTAAAGGAAATTTGTGTCACTGTCTGGTTTCTGCTTATATCACTACCACATAATCCTTTTATGATGTAAAATGGATTCTATAATAGCTCAGGAGCACATTATTGACATTTCACAGCGCTAATTTGACCAAATGTTATGAAAGCTGCATTTGAAAATCAGCCCATTGCATTGCCTCTGAAAAGTCCATTATGAGACTCTCACATACTTTGTTATTCATTGGACTTGACAAAGAACTCACTGCTCTCCTACCTCACATACTCACTCACTGCTTTTCCAGGGTAATGAGCCTGTTAAGTAATACCTATTTAATAATTCCCACAACATAATAATGGAGGCTAAACGCCCGACAATCACTCTAAGCTTTGTGCTAATGATTTTCAGAGAAATGTGCAGACCTTGAAAATTACCCGTCTTTGTTCTTTCTGTAACTCACCTTCGTCACATTCAAAGGAAGACAAGTAATAGACGAGAGGCCTTTGATGTAGATGGAGCAGTAATAATGAAACTTAATATTTTTTGCCTGAACTGATAAGAGTTCAGGTATAAAGGCCATGGTTAGCATTTTTTCATAGTTCCACACTTTCATTCAATTCAGTAAAAGGTGTGTAAACAAGTGTAGCAGCTTTAAGGCGAGCAACCTTAATTTGTGTTTTTCACAGACTGACAGAGTCGCACCGAAGAGCCATCCGGGTGATCCAAAGAATGCGTTATTTTGTGGCCAAGAGAAATTTCCAGGTAATTATGCCAATATTTAATAACAAATAACCAATGATACACTGGAAAATAATTGATGTTTACATGCATTTACTTAAAACTGTGTAACCTAGCTATGTACTCTGAGCACCGATTAACAGTTTGTTTCACTAAGTAGTATTTATTAACTTCTAGCATCCTCAGTAAGCACTGTACAGATTACACAAATTAGTTATCTGCTTTCACACTGTCACTGTGCAAACATCAAACACAAAAACAGAGATTGGGGAGGAACAATAATAAACTTTGCCCCTGGGTCACAGTAAATAGTGGTTCAGCTGAGTTTCCAAATGAGCAGTTCAGCAACATCATTATAGTAATAGGTTTTTGAATTGGTGGGGGAAAAAATTGAGTACATCTGGCTATGAGTCATAATATGTTTCTGCTTTAGACATTGTTAGAAGAGTCACACTGTAAACAGTTTTGTGGCTTGGAACTTGACTTCTCTAATTCTAAGTATCAAAAGGTTCAAGCCATGTGGATATTAAAAAAAAGGTAGCTGAGCGATAAGCCTGAAATTGCATTACATGCGGTATAAGTTGGACGGAAACTTAGGATGAGGATGTAACAAAAGAAATCTCAGGCTTTTTTTTTTTTTTAGCTCGGAGGTAGGTGAGTGCAACATCTATGATATTTTGTCTTGCTTTCTATTATAATAAAAAATTAAATTCTGCTTCATTTTATGCCCAGCTAGCCTTCTTTTCAATCTGTGAAAAAGAAAGTACATCCTCTTTCCCTTCTAAGCTTTTATGTATTGGAACATAATAAAACAAGATCATCTGGGCCTCACCAGGTCCTAAAATTATTTAAATACAACCTCAGATGAACAAAAATGTGTGACACATCACACTGTGTCATTAATCTAACAAAGAATAAGCCAAATGCAGAAGCAGAGAATGAGAAACTAAGTACACCCCATGATTCAGTAAGTTATAGAACCACCTTTAGCAGCAATAACTTGAAGTCATTGTTTTCTGTATGATTTTATCAGTCTCTCACATCATTGTGGATTAATTTTTGCCTTTTCTTCTTTACAGCATTGCTTCCGTTCATTGAGGTTTGCAGGCATTCATTTATGCACAGCTGTCTTAAGGTCCCCGGGTTTTTGCAATTTCTCTGAGCGTTGCACAGTCTGACCTCAGGGTAAATTGGCAACTGTCTTGGATCTTTTCCACTTGTGAATGATCTTTCTCACTGCAGAATGATGGATTTAAAATTGTTTGCAGGTGGCCTTACGTATAACACTTCCCAGACTGGTGGTCTGTTATAGAAATCATCACGCTTACTGATGAGCAATTACTCTCATGCATTTGATTAGCAGCACCTTGATGCTGCTTACCCTTTTAATTCTTATGGAATCAGTACGTAGTTTTTCACACACGGTCTTCTGCATTTGGCTTAGTTTTTGTTAAATAAATAATGACAGTGTAATATGCCATGTGTTGTTATTCATCTGAGGTTGTATTTAGCAAAGTTTAACATCTGCTAGGGACCACATGATTTTTTTATGTCCTGACAAGTAAAATTTTAGAATTGAAGCAGGGTGCAGTTTTTTTCATGATTGTAGACCATATTCTAGTATGAAACATTTGCTTCTTTAACAGCATAATTTCTAAACTTTCAACTCAATTCAATTTTATTTATTTAGCACCAAATCACAACAAACAGGTACCTCAAAGCACTTTATATTTTATGGTAAAATCCATACAATGATTACAGAGAAAACCCCAACAATCTAAATGACCCTCTATGAGCAGGAACATGGTGACAGTGGGAAGGACAAACTCCTTTTTAACAGGAAGAAACCTCCGGCAGAACCAGGCTCAGGGAGGGGCAGCCATCTGCTGCAGCTGGTTGGGGGTGAGGGGAGGAAGACAGGACAAACGACATGCTGTGGAAGCCAGATTTTAATAATAACTAATGATTAAATGCAGAGTGGGGTATAAACAGAGTGAAAAGAGGTGAATGAAAAAGAAACACTCAGTGCATCACGGGAACCCCCCAGCAGCCTAGGCCTATTGCAGCATAACTAAGGGGTGGTCAGGGTCACCTGATCCAGCCATAACTATAAGCTTGATCAAAAAGGAAAGTTTTAAGCCTAATCTTTAAAACAGAGAGGGTGTCTGTCTCCCGAATCCAAGCTGGGAGCTGGTTCCACAGAAGAGGGGCCTGAAAGCTGAAGGCTCTGCCTCCCATTCTACTCTTAAGTATCCTAGGAACCACAAGAAAGACAGCAGTCCAAGAGCAAAGTGCTCTTTTGGGGTGATACGGTACTATGAGGTCTTTTATGTAAGAAGTAGGATTTTAAATTATATTCTGGACTTAACAGTGAGCCAATGAAGAGAAGCCAATATGGGAGAAATATGCTCTCTCTTTTTAATCCCTGTCAGTACTCTAGATGCTGCATTTTGGATCAGCTGAAGGCTTTTCAGGGCAGCCAGATAGTAATGAACAACAATAGTCCAGCCTAGAAGTAATAAATGCATGAATTCGCTTTTCAGCATCACTCTGAAATCTGCCAGCCAGAGTAAGTATCTGGTTAGACACAATTTGTTGGGCCGAGTACAAGAATTTCAGTTTGATATGAATTTAGAAGCAGGAAATTAGAGGTCATCCAGGCCTTTATGTCTTTAAGACATTCCTGCATTTTGACTAATTGGTGTGCGTCATCTGGCTTCATGGATAGATAAAGCTGAGTATCATCTGTATAGCAATAAAAATGTATGCTGTGCTTTCTAGTAATACTGCCTAAGGGAAGCATGTATACTACTAAATTTGGTCCTAGCACAGAACCCTGTGGAACTCCATAATTAACCTTAGTGTCTGAAGAAGACTCCCCATTTAATGAATAAATTGGAGTCTTTTAGATAAATATGATTCAAACCACTGCAGCGCAGTACCTTTAATACCTATAGTATGCTCTAATCTCTGTAATAAAATGTTATGGTCA
>JASGAU010374428.1:0-11864 GCA_030220045.1 Australoheros facetus | reverse complement strand
GGGGGGGGGCATGGAGGCATGTGAACACCAGGCTTCTTCATACAAGGAGATGGACAGGTACTGTATAAAGGCTTGCAGAATGGAAATAAGTGCCAAGGTGGCAGGAAAGTTTTATTAAAGGGATATCAGGTGGCCTGCTCATATCAGATGTGCACAGCAATGCCAGATGAGTATGAACGATGAAACCAGGCATTTGGGTGCAGATGTTACTCATATTTAACATGGAAAGCAGGGAAAAGCAGACTGAGAGATTCTGAGTACTGCACTGTTTATTTGTCTTTGTCAAAGTACATCAATCAGTCTGTGCAGACACATTATACACTTTCTAATTAAATTTACCTGAGCTATGGGCTTTTTTCCTATACTTTGACCTAGAGATCCATTATTTAGTCTCCTTTAATATTTGGTATGCTGATATGGAAGATGTGAAGTTAAGAGATGATTTGCTTTTGTATACTGTTACGCAAATGAGGCAATCAAGTCATTATAGCTGCAAACAAAGGACAGAGCTATACTTATTATTATACTTATATTTTGTAAATGATAATTACTTTCATTTCCCACATCTAACTCTATAACTATGTTACTTTTTTGTAATTTAACATACAGTATTTATTTGCTTTTTTGTCAGTTATTACATATATATAAAATTGCTTGCCTAACTGATAGCATTTGGTAAGCTGTAATGGGAATCTTTTGACTAAAACAATAAGACACTCGTAAAAATTGCTGCAAATTATTTATGTACTGATAAATTAATGTATTCAATGATTTAGCTCAATGTGATAACAGCATCTTAATAAATTAAGTAATTTAATAACTGTCTTGTTAATGGAAATAGAAACTTCAGGGCAGCTATAGATCATGGCTGACAGTGAATGGATAAAATATGGGAGTCTATCCACTGCGCTAACCTGACATAGTTCATTATACTAATTGTGTGGCTGTCGCATAGAAACATTCACTACCACCTATAATACTCCCAGGTTTCTGCAGGACTGAGATATCATTAGAGCAAACTGTCCCTGGGGTGTTGCTGTCTAGAGGGGTTTCATTGGGGTTTTAAAACAAAAGGAAGCTTGATTTATTTTTTTATTATTCTGTATATCTTTATCCTTACAGGACACCCAAATGAAGGGGCTGTAACACTATCCAATCAGTCCCTAGTCACAAAATGACAAATACCCTACAGCGCCCTAACATTTTCTTGGCTGTCCTTGCTTTCCTCACTCATTTCATTAATTAGGCAGACCATTTCTGAGCAAACTGACTAAGAAATTGCCTGCCGGTGGACAGTCCTCATCTTGTAGCCTTGATTAAATGGGCGGACATTTGCATGTATGACAAATAGTTGTTGGACTGGGCTGATTCACAACTTGTGATGAGTTATTGATCCCCAGTGTGCACCCCCAGCCCCCTGCCTGTTTCTTCTGTTCTTCTCAATACGAAACCCAGGGGTGGCTGTGATGCTCAGATAAGCCTGCTTTTTAACACATAATTTCCTACTTGTGAATTTTTAATAAATAAATACATGTACATAGATGTTCTAGTTTATGCAAGGCTTTATAAATTAAAAGAAATACCAGAAATGGACAGAACACACAACCCAGTATGATTAAAACAAACATGATAAGCTTTACTTCAACACAACCACTTGGGAAACAACATTATTAATGAGGAACTGCAGACTTTAGCAGACAAATGTGTTTTTGTATCTTTGAAGGAGAACCCTGTGATTGTGCTCAGGGGTTAAAAGAAAAATTTGAATGTAGAAAATGTTCTTGAACCTGTGGATCCACTTTGCACTCACACTGAAATAAAGTCAAGTAATATAATTTTTTTTATTGTCTCCCAAAGATTTTTTTGGTATTATATAAGTATAGTGTTTTAAATAAGAAACACACTGTGTGTTTTAAAACAAATGAATTTAAACTAGATACGTTTATGTAAAGGATATAAACTTTTTTTTTTTTAAAAGCTCACATCAAAAAATTCACTTTTTATGTTCTTACATTTATTTTTAGTCATATTAATTAAGAAGAATTAAACAATACTTGATTGTTTAAATAATATAGAGCTGAAATGAACTGTTGATGGGCAGAAATGCTTTTGTAAAACTTGAAACCTTTTTATATTAAAAGAAAAAAATTGCAATAAATCACTTTTTCCATGCATTTAAAAAAAAAAGTTTTTATGATGACAAGCTGAATATCTTTTGGTTTTAGAGTGCAGAAGATCTGTCTTCCGTGTCAGCTGCTGAATTAAGTCTGCAGAGGGCAGACACCACACATTGAACAAGTATGTGCCTACCCCTGGAGTCACAGAGCATTAGATTTGGACCTTGTGCGACCATGACAAAATCTGGAACTTGTTACACAACACTGAGCCGGAGTTTGCTGCTCCATCTGCAGAAATCAGATCAGCCTTTCACAGGCCCATGTGGAACGTTATCATAGCAGCCAGCCGGGAACTGGACTGTTGCTTAGCAAGCAGGATTGTTTAGTAATGTCATCATATGAGATGTTGTACATGTTAAAATAAATAAATGAAGTAAACTCTTTTTTTCCAACTGAAAACCCTCCATAACAGTCCACATGTTACAAACAGTAACGCTTTACTTTAAAAGCGTTTCTATGAAACTACATGTGTAAGTAGGGATAATTTCCCTCTGTAGCTTCTTTCAAGTCATAAAACACCTAAGGTGTGAAGTTCTCCTTTAGCATCTGCACAGCTCCTGATTTGTAATCCTTCCCTGTAATTAGACTCCCAGAAACCAGGTGTGCATTGCAATTTGGTCAGTTTGCAGCCCCGCAGTCTGATTAGCTAATCATCAGTTTAGGGTGTAAAACTTTCAAGTCCTTTAAACTGCAGGCTTGCTGATGGATGCAAAAATTGTTTTAATCTGCCCACTGGTGGCTTAGATTCAGTACTGCAGCCCCATGTATTCATCCAATAATAATAACAGACTAATTATGCAACGATTCAGTAAGGACAAACCAGTGTCTGCCAACACAGTATTTGCCTGAACCTCAGATATGTGGTTGATCTCCTCCTCACACTGCCAGCCTGCTGCAGATATTTCCCTCTAAACTATAAAAACCAAAGTCAAGCAAGCACCACATCACCTTTCCAAATTACTGTTGTACAATAAATATTAGTCTCTGAAGGTAAGCCATATTTAAAGCTAAACAGTGGAAATGTTGGCTCACTGGTTAGCAGCTAGAAATGAGCACTGCTGGTGGTTTTATGCATCATTACTTGCCAAACAAGTAAAAGGGAAAGTTTTGTTCCAGATGTACATATTTTTCACTGTTTGTTTTAAGCCACAGCAGCTGCAACAATTTACCAGCATCATATCAGTTAAATACACAACACAAAAAAGGTCCAGCTACAGAAGACAGTTGGGCATGTTTTTAACTATTTTCAGGTTTTATTTTAATGACTTTTATGTTGAAATAGGAGGGAGTTGAGAGAGGCCACCATAACACCCATAACCAGCAGCGCTTATTTGAATTAGCTTTCAGAGGTATGTGCTTTTTTTAAACATAAAGGCCAAAAGGGCAACCCCAGTAACCATGTTCAAAGGAGACAAATTACAAAGAAACACCTTGAAATTGATTTTGAAACCTACTGTTCTGTTGTCTTAATGAAAATCTGCTGTTTCTTTGTAAACCTTGTGTGTTTCTGATTGTTCACAAAGCCTGACAATCACCATGCCATCAAACGTCACTCTCTTTTTGCGTGACTCTGCCCCTCCTCCCGGACAGTTTTCCATCGGTCAATTACAGTTACAACAGTGTTTTTATACCAACACTTATCCTATTTTTAAATAGGCACACTCTCTCTTTGTATTTCTAATGGGAAACTATATATATAACATTGATTAAACATTTTCACTTGTCAGGACATTTTGATTTTCCATAGTATGTTTGTCTCGTGACAGCTTCAGCATTCTCTGTGTGAAACAGATAAATGCACAGCGTTAGGTTTAAACATCCAAAGGTGTATGGGTTCCCCTTGTTGGATGCAGCTGATTGTTGTGGCGGCTGCATTGCAATCTGATCCCTGTTTCCATAGAATGACTGAGCTTATGACACGGGTCACTTCTTGGCCTCCTTAACTGAGATTAAATCAGATTAGTAAACACAAACACCCACCCACACGTACGCACGCACGCACGCACACACACACACACACACACACAAACAAACTAGTCAACTCAATACTCTGGTTATATAGTCGCTGTCTGATGCACTCTGTCTGTCCCTAAAATTTACTTTTAGATATTTATTTTGGTTTGTTGTTATGGCTAAAAGTAAAGACAGTAGGCACTTTTAATGTAAACCTTTGTGTAAAAAATTATAATAACATAAACATTAATTAATATGGCCTACAAATTGTTCTTTGTAATAACTGGATAATGGTCACATATTTGACTTAATTTATAGTAAATTTTATTTAAAATATAAGTGTGCTACACAGGAAATGTGAAAAGAGAGCTCACAAATATAAATTATTATTCATTTTATTTTATTTTATCGGGATCCATGAGCGACAGCAGTGGGGCAGCTAACTGAGTTTATTATGTGCAAATTAAAAAAATAAAAATAAATAACCTTTCTTGTTTAATTGGCTATTCTTATACTATTTTTGACTCCTTTAATGAACACTGAAAACGACTTGAATTAATAAAATAATCGGTGTTTCAGTTCAATATACAAGTTTGCAGATTACCCATGTAAACTGTAATTCAGAAGCTGGTGTGACAAGGTCACGCTGGCATCTCGGTGAGGCGCGTACTTGTGTCTTGTTGGGAACAGACAGCATGACTGCGTGGACGCGCTCATCAGCGACCCGAGGGCTCGCGGACAGATCGTCAGCACGGGTCAGCTCGCGCGGTACTTTTTCATTAAAAATAAATAAATAAATGAAATAAAAAACAAATAAGATGGGTTTAATAAGGAAACCAAAAAAAGTGACGTCGTTGATTTTTAATGGAAGGACGCTATTAGCGGAGGGTAAGTGCTGACTGAATTTCACCGCGCATGAAGTTCTCAAACACTAATTATGTTTGCAAGGTAGCCTGTGATTGTAATTATTCATATTGTAATTATTTTGTACTTTATCTTGTACATATAGTAGCTTCATGCCAGTAAGCAGCCTATAAAGGTGTAGTGGAATATAAAACTAGGTGATATTTTACTGTAATATCCAATCTAAAAAGCATCATCAGTTCTACAGCTTGGGTGTTGTTAACTAGAGTACAGCTGTCAGATTCAAACCGGGGTGTCATGTGTTATAGGCAAATTTATTCGCCTTAAATGTCTCCTTGCAGACATTTTAAGTGATGTATTTTTACCTTAATGCATAGCTTAGTGTGCAGAACCGCAGGATTACTGGATGAACAAATTAAGAAGTCAGAATAATGTCAGAGAGATAAGGTAGCCAGAGAGCTTGGTGCACCCAAACTTTAATCCTTTTCTGCCTTTGTGAGTCATGACCTGATAGGAAACACAGCTGTATTTTGAAAAGGGTCTTTAAATGAGGCAATACTTAACAACAAATGAGTAAAAATGTGAACACACATGTTGTCTCCATAATTTCTTAGCAGGTTTCTTTGCAGGTAGCACAGGTAGGACTGATAGATACAGCGACTTTAAATCAAATGACATGGCATGGCTCAGGATTTTTCAGGGAGGCACGTGGTCGGACCAGAGGTTGGACCAAAGTACAGGATTATGAGATAACATTTTCTTCACCCAGCTGATTGCATTTTAACATTTGATCTGTTTATATATGGAGTCTAAATCAATTCAACAGGCAGTTTTTAAACAGCATAAATAGCCTTAAAATGACTATAAAGCAAAACAAGGTAAATTGTCAGTGCGTAAATAGTTAACACTGACCATGATCAGAAGAAAGTTGACAGTTTGTTCTTATAGCTAAAGATATTAATGGATAGATAGTTCAGCAACATCCATAAAGTTAGGAAACATGGAAGTGACATGGGAAAGAAAAAAGAAACACAATCAGAGGTTAACATCCCCAGTATTTGTGCTCATTATGGATCTAGCTCCAAAAATCATGGATCTGTCACCCATAATACACTTTGATGGCATATTTTGGTAAAAACTCCTTGCTGGTAAACTCACACACCTGTTTTTATGCTGCATTTCATTTTTTGATTCTAGATGTAGATTAAAGTATATCGTAAAGACACTGATTAGCAAAAATAACTGCTTTTTTTTGTCATTTTACAGTCAAGTTTGGGGTTTTCAAAAGAGATAGATGAATTAATGTCAGCATTTATTGAAACAGGATGTGAAATGTATTCATATACTTGTGATGCACATTCTTTTTAATTGATATTATACCCATACCTTCTCCATCTGCTATGCTGTTTGTATCACAATGTTATTTTTGTCACATATTGTGTCATCTACCCTGTAATTTTACTCTACAGTAGTTAATTTTTATATTGTCAGTCTTGAAGGGTCTTGAAATTAAACCAGTGCTCACATTTGCCCCTTCCTGGGTTGCATTTTTTTGTATTTTTCAGGGGGAAATGAAATAGAGGTGCTAACTGAGACTGTTTTGCAAGTGTTCCACAGTTTCTGAAAGCTGAAGAGGATTATTTTAGTTTATTTGTTAAAAAAAAAAAAAAAAAGAACATCTCACTTTTTTTTAAGTTGCAGCTGGGCCTTTCATTCATAATATGTACATAGTAAAGTATCCCCTTTATTGCATATGGCCTCACTGATCTTTGTTGTTTTTGCGTTGAACAGATTGAGTGAAAGCTGTGGGTATTCATTGCATGTAGATGCAGTGGGCTTGTGCAGTGGTATGTCTAGTATATCTCTGGGGGCATGTGTATTAGGAGTGGCAGGGGACACCACAAATTTTGGATTTTCCCTTCAGTATGGGTCAGTTATTTGCTTGTTTTTAACAGAATAAATATGAGATAAAATACGGGTGAGTATAAGTGGGATTAGCAACAGTGTAACCATATTGATATTGGGCCGAATATTATCTTGTCTTGTCTGCATGCTTTTCAGAGTTCTGAGTATTTCCTTAATTGGAAAAGTGCTGTGTTGTGTTTTAACTGCCACAGTGCTTCATGCGCAGTCTTAATTCCAAGATTAACATTTGGTTGTCATCACACAATGACCTCTGTCACTGCACACAGCTGAGGGAGGACCAGCAGCAGTAAAGTTTCAATTAGATGGAATAAGGCTGAATGCCAGGATGATGACATACTTACATACTCACATGCTGTTATAAGAGTGTGCGTATTGGTTCTCAGAAAATCTGTAACTACTAAACCCTCACCTTGCACTTGGAAAACAGTTCAAAATGGGAAAGGTCTTTATCTCTTGGCATATGTTTCAGATTCATTAGCAGCTACTAGCAGTAGATTCTCCAGCTGAAGTGCTAATTGCATTGTAGGTAAGGTAGGATCCAGGAAAAAGTATGTGTTATGAACCCTTATTACCTCTTTTAAATTTTGTTGTGAGTCAAGCATTGTTCTTACTCAGAAGTTAATATGAGCTGGGGTCCCACAGTGTATAGTCACAGCACGTTCACTCTTCCGTATCATCAGGAAATGCTCAACCTCACCACATCCTTCTTCATCATTGTGAATGGTAATCAGCCAGCACATTAGAATCACCTGTCTAATATTGTGTATGTCCCCGTTGTTCCACTGAAATACATCTGATCCTTTAGTGCTTGGAGAAAGGACATTTCCTGAGGTGTTTGATAGTGGGATTGGTAGCAGGGCCTTTGGGACTGCTCGTTTGCTGGGTAGGCTAGGGCTTCTGTGTGTTTTCACCCATACCACTGGGTCTAAAAACTGCAGAATAATTGCAGCTGTAAGGTACTGTACATAAATTATGGCTACTTGCATTTGCAAGCAGCTATAATAAATATCAAAATATTAAATATCATCATATCATTTGTCTAAATTACTTTCTCTAACAAACATATTTCAGATGAACCCCCATTTTTAGTCAGATAGCACAGGTAGCATTAATCAATCGATGGATCTAATATTCTACTTAAATAGTAAATGTGTCAGGTTTTAATATTTTTTAAAGATACTTGTTAACTTATACTAGCTGGCAAGCCTAAGTTCAGATTAAACTGTGGAGCTAGCTAGTGTAATTTCAGCTGAATATCAGAGCAAATTCATGGCTAGTTAATGCAATGTTATAGCATCACGTATTAAGTCCATGCTAAGTCATATGATTTTGTTTCTCTTTTTCTCTTGCATTATTGGCGCAAGCATATACAAACAGAAATACTTTTATTATCAGTAGTTGTTTGTTTTGCAACAATTGTCACATTCAAAGCAGACAGAGTTGATATACAGTCTGTCATATCATATTTATCATAAGTCTACCTCCAAGTCTTCCAAGCTTGGGTCCTCTACCAGAGGCCTGGGAGCTTAAGGACCTGAGCAGTATCTTAGCTGCTCCCAGGACTGTGCTCTTCTGGACAGAGCTCTCGATGTCATTCCTGGAATCTGCTGTAGCCATTCTCCCAGTTTGGGGGTCACTGCCGATTGTGTTCTGATTACCACTGGGACCACTGTTACCTTCACCTTCTACATCCTCTCCAGCTCTTCTCTCAGCCCTTGGTATTTCTCAAGCTTCTCGCGTTCCTTCTTCTTGATGTTGCTACGTCTATCACTACGGCTTTCTTCCACTGTTTGTCCACCACTATTATGTCCGGTTAGTTAGACATCACTAGTTTGTCTGTCTGTATCTGAAAGTCCCACAGGATCTTGGCTCAGCCATTTTCTACCACCCTTGGGGACGTATCCTATTTTGACCTCAGGAATTCCAAGTCATGTTCCTGTATACTATGCCAGCCACTTGGTTATGGCATTCCATGTATGCCCTGCCTGCTAGCATCTTGCACCCTGCTGTTATGTGCTGAATTGTCTCAGGGGTATCTCTGCATAGCCTGCACCTGGGGTCTTGCCTTATGTGGTAGACCCCAGCCTCTATCGATCTTGTGCTTAGAGCTTGTTCCTGTGCTGCCATGTTTAGTGCCTCTGTGCTGTCTGTCAGTTCAGCTTTGTCCAGCCATTGGTAGAATTTTTCAATATCAGCCCCTTCTTCTATCTGCCGGTGGTACATGCCATGCAGGGGCCTGTCCTTCCATGATGGTTCCTGTTCTTTCTCCTCTTCTTTCTCGGGTTTCTGCTGCCTGAGGTATTCACTAAGCACCTGATCATTTGTGGCCATCTTCTTGATGTATTCATGGACCTTTGTTGTTTCATCTAGATCCGCTTTCCTTCTGCTTAGCGTACAGTCTCACTGTGCTGGATTTGGGGTGAAACCCTCCATGCATGGTAAGGAGCTTTCTTGTCTTGACATCAGTGGCTTCTATCTCCTCCTTTGGCCAGCTTATTATCCCAGCAGGGTATCTGACAACTGTCAGGGCGTAGGTGTTGCTTGCCCGGATCGTGTTCTTCCCATTCAGCTGACAACTTGGCGGTTGCATCTTTCCTAGTGGCCTCTTCATGATTCCCGTTTGCCTGTGGGATTCCAAGGTACTTGTAGCTGTCCTCAATGTCTGCAATGTTGCCTTCAGTTAGTCCATTCCCCTCAGTTCTGACTTCCTTCCCTATCTTTGTTACCATCTGACTACACTTCTTAAGTCCAAATGACGTTCCGATGTCATTGCTGTAGATCTGTGTGGTGTGGATCAGTGAATCAATGCCTTGTTCACTCCTGCCATACAGCTTGATGTCATCCATGCAGTGTAGGTGGCTGATGTTTGCTCCATTCCACAGTCGGTGGCCAGTCTTGTTGATGATCTAGCTCAGGGGGTTCAGGCCTATGCAGAGCATCTCATTTGTAAATCCCGCACTTGATGGTGACTTGTTCAATTGGTTTGAAGTTGACCTCTAATGTTGTTCTTCACATTCCCATTGAGTTCCTGATGAAGGTTCTTAGGGTCCCCTTGTATAGTTCTAGGCATTCCAGGAGCCATGTGTGCGGCATCAAGTCATAGGCTTTCTTGTAATCAATCCAGTCGGTGCACAGGTTGGTCAGTCTAGTCTTACAGTCTCAAGTGACTGCTCCATCTACCAGTAGCTGGTGTTTTGCTCCCCTAGTATCTCAGCCAATTTCTTTCTGGGCCCCGCTCATGACTTTCCATTTCTTTTGTTTCTTTTTTTTAAAATTCCAAAGTAGGTCTTTGTCCAGGTTTTTTCTACAGCAAAGAAATTTTGGCTCCCTCAAAGATGCTTTAGCGATAGGAAAATCACATTTAGATTACCATATATAACAAGGAAGTGCAGAAATATCTATATAAATGATTTGTGTGCATGTTGAATTTGCCTTTCATTGCTGCTGTTGACCACTTATAACCACAGAGCGTCCCCTCATTATAAATCCAGGTTTTTAAAAACCCAATTCTTATTCAATTATAATATTATTTAATATTGTGATGTAACTTCTGTTAC
Organism: Australoheros facetus; assembly: GCA_030220045.1. Taxonomy (NCBI): domain Eukaryota; kingdom Metazoa; phylum Chordata; class Actinopteri; order Cichliformes; family Cichlidae; genus Australoheros; species Australoheros facetus. The sequence goes on along the minus strand of JASGAU010374428.1, from coordinate 1,387 downwards.
TGTTTGGTAATGTGATCACCTGCCAACTGCAGCTATCGTAACATAACCTATTGATCAGAGCTGGGAAAAAAGGTCACAGTACTGTTGATGCATTTACTGCTTCTTATATTTTCAGGTTTTAGTTAAGAGTTTCTTCAAAAGCTCCTTTGTGAATATAGAACATGATTTAGATCAGCCTTGTGAGGTAAAGTTGAATAGATTAATTTATAAACCTGAAATAAAAGACATGGAGAGAAATTGGCTTGACAGTGAGCCAAGGGACACTGAGAGAGAGAGCGAGAGAGAGAGAGAGAGACAAAGACCCAATCTGTGTCCTGGTTTCTGACCTCCATTGATCAATATGACTTATTGATGTCTCTCTATATTACTGTGGCTTCACAATGTAGAGCCTCGCTTAGGTTTTGTGTTGTATATTGCATTCACAGTGCTGCTTAAAATCTAAATACTTAACAGAGCAAACATAAGATGTGAAAATATCTGACTCAGATTGTGTTCTTGAACAAAAAAGGAAACAGGAAAGCTCGGCCATGTACCAGAAGAGGCAAGAAAAGTGATGAGAGTGCAATGTGAAGTTTATTCAGTGCATCTTTCAATGACAGTGGAATCATATTCTTTGCAAACCTAATCTGGCCACATAACACTTTAATATGCCCAGATAATCTGGATAGAAAGATGACAGGGGAGGTGCCATAGAGAGGCAAAATAAATCATAAGAGACCCAGTGTGAAGGAAAGCACAGAAAAGTAGGTGGTGAGAGTGGATTAGTGTGGTCCTGCATGGGAACGATAAATGCAATCATTAAAGCACCTGTTTTATCAAGTCATTGGGTTAATGTGGTGCTTAAAGTTATTCCAAGCATTAAGAGATGTGATGCAATTAGATTGGCCTTAACAACCTGTGATTATGCTCATTGATTATATTAATACAATCTAAAAGCCCTAGATTAAGAAGCACATAAACAGTGATACATTTATACAGCAGTTATTGGGTTACAATTACATATGCTGGTATTTCTGTAAGTTTACACTTTATTTAAAAAAGTTCATATCACAGGATGATCATTATTTTTTTCTCAATTATCTTTATTGAATTTTTTTGTTACATTGTTTGTTACAGCAAATGACCCCACACAACACAACACCTGTTCTGTATAAAAAAATAAAAATATGAAAATGTTACGAGAGAAACAAAATAAGTAAATGTAAAGCAAATAGTACACAGCACAGGCTTGTAGCAAAGACAACAAAAGATAAAACAATCGAGCAGTGACAGATGCGGCCAGTAGTGACCAGTGATGGTATAGTTACCTTGAAAAAGTAGTCTGACTACTGATTACTGATTACTCCTTTAAAAAGTAACTTAGTTACTTTACTGATTACTTAATTTT